>SNQJ01S0168276.1:0-14359 GCA_010110895.2 Picea sitchensis
GCATTCTCATCAAGGACAATACATATTATATTACATCAATCATCAATCAATCAATCCTTTGACATCAATCAATCACTTGACATCAATCAATCAAACCATTGGCATCAATGACAATATGATCCAACAGTATCATGACTATAAATAAGGTGGTGTCAAACCTTTCTGACGTAACAACTAATTCAGGGTATACTATCCCTTTAATTGAAAATTATTAGGATGCCTCTAAGAGCATTGGTTGTGGGATGTACTCTTCACTAATGGGATATTTTGATTTCCCCGCACCGATTTTGTACGCTCACACTACTCCAGTTAATAGGATCGCTTCATTTAGAATGATGTATATGCATGACCCATGGACCCTTCCCTCGCCATCTAGTATGGTTGAAGGTCGATTCCATGCTGAGATGGCCGAACCTTTGTATGCATCTTAAATCACTTATTGAGCCATTAAGCAGGCCATAACAGACTCAGATCAAACTCCAATGGTCACCGAGGAGGATGATCTCTTTCTTGAGCCTATTTGGGCTAAAAAAATCTTCAAACTCTCAATATTGTTTAAATACTGTCTTTCCGTCAGACGAAGAAATTATCGAGGTGATGGTAGGAGCAGAAAGGCCCTGGGAGGATTTGCATCATAGATCGTATTTCCTCCCTAAACTTAGTCGAGTTGAGAACAAAGAGTTCAAGTAAGCTGTTTTTAGAAGCATTGATGGAGTAGTCAATCCAGTAGCTATACATTGTGTCTACGTCGAAGGAAACATGGCTAACATATCGGAAACAATCCCAGTCAACATTTCTAAGAATCCTGAAATTGTCGAAAAATGTCTTTATCAGAGCATAATGATCATAGGATGAGATTTATGAATACACGACACTCTTTAAGGAATTTTGAGACGTGTTTGCATGGTCTTACGAGGAAATTCCTGGAATTGATCCTTGAATAGTTCAACATGAGATTCGAACCTATGCGAATGTAAAATCAGTTTGACATAAGTTGAGACTTGTGAACCCAAGAAAGGAAGCGACAATAAAGGCGGAAGTTGAAAAGATGATTAATGCAGGATCTATCTACGTAGTTCCTCTAATGGAATGGGTCTCCAAACCTGTTCCCATTGATAAGAAGCAGGGTACGATCAATGTTTGCATGGATTTTAGGGACTTGAATAAGACATGTCCTAAAGACAACTTCCCGACACCATTCATTGATCAAATCTTCGATGAGTGTGTGGGAAGCGAAATATTCTCATTTATGGATGGTTTTTCCGGCTACAATTAAATTGAAATTCATTCGGAAGACCAACACAAGACAAACTTTATATGTCCTTGGGGTACATTCACTTATAGGAAAATGTCGTTTGGTCCTAAAAATGTTGGTGCAACATTCCGACGAGCCATGATGTTTTCCTTTCATGACTTGAAGAACATAGTGGAGGCATACTTAGACAATATTATGACTCACTCATGCAAGAGGGCCCAACATATATTACACCTCCACTTAGTTTTCAAATGATGTCGTTTCTATAGTATCCGATTGAATCTACATAAGTGTATTTTTTGTGTGATCTCTAGTCGTCTTTTGAGATTCATCGTTTCGATAAAAGGGATCATGGTTGACCCTTTGAAGGTTGAGGAAATAACTCAGTTTCTTTTCCCACCTACAATTAGGAAAATCACCTACAATTAGGAAAATTCAGAGCCTACAAGGAAAGGCAAATTTCCTCTAGCATTTTGTTCCAAACTATGCTAATATAAGAAAGGGATTTATGCACCTTTTGAAGAAAGGGCTTTATGAACCTTTTGAAGAAAAGGGTCCCATTCTGTTGGGATGAAGTCGGACAATGTTCTTTTGATGCTTTGAAGAAAGTGTTGGTTTTGACTCCTTTGTTTAGTCCCCCTAATTACAATCAAGGCTACTTGTTATATTTAGAAGCAATCAAGTCTTCAATTGGCATGGTTCAAGTTCAAGAGGATGATGAGCTCCAAGAGCATGTCATCTATTACTTGAGCTGCACTCTCATGGATCCTGAACTCAGATATCCACATGTAGAGAAATTCGCGCTGTAAAATTTTCATTCTTTCCAATGGCTCTGACATCACATTCTATTGTGAAATACAACCGTCATCGCCACAATCAATCCATTTCAATATGTTTTGACTAGGATAATTAGTGGAGGGAAGTACAACACGTGTATTGTTTTGTTTCAAGAATTCGATTTGGACTTTGCATCTGTGAAATATAAGAAGTATTTAGTCTTCATTGAGTTAATGCCAGATTTTTCGGTAGAGACCAAGGAAGGTGATATGACGAAATCCTTTCCGGATTAACACATTTTACTCATCTCTTCATTTGATCCATGGTATGGGGATATCCTTATATATCTCCAAACTCTGAAGTTCCCTCCAAACTGCTCGAGAGATGAGCGGAAATAGATCCATCATACGACAAAAATCTACCTCATTATCACTGATACTTTGTATCGGCGAGGGGTGGACTCGATCCTTCAACGTTGCTTAAATATTGAAGAAGCGGATGTTGTTTTAAATGACTGCCATAGCGGAGCATGTGGTGGTCATTTGTCTGGGTTGGAAACAACCCAAAATAAATTGCGTGCATGATGATTTTGGCCTACGATATTTAAATATTGTGTTTAAGAGGTCAAGAAGTGTCATCCATGCCAAATTTTCACTAAAAACAATGCATGCACATCCTTCTCCTATGTTTCCTGTCATCATTGTTTTCCCCTTCACCAAGTGGGGGGTTGATTTTATGACATGCCACCCAACTTTGGGTAGGGGGCATCATTACATCATTGTAGACATCAAATACTATACTAAGTGGGCCGAGGCTATGCCAACTTTTTCTAATGATGGGAATACAACAACACTATTCATATTCAATTAGGTCATAGCTAGGTTTGGGGTTCCGAGAGATATTTCCATTGACCACGACAGTCACTTCCAGAACTGCATGATGTCAGAGTTAGTATCAAAACTGGGGTTTTGGCAGGAACACTCTTCTCCTTACTATCCCCAGGCTAACAGTCAATTTGAAGCCTTCAACAAGTCATTAAAAAAAATAGTAGGAAGAACGATTAATTCAACTCGAACGAACTGACACTTGATGCTCTACTTGACCTTGTGGGCTTAGTGAACCTCAATCAAAATTGTCACTGGCTTCTCACCGTTCCAAATCGTTCATGGAGTGGAATCAATTTTTCCTATTGAATGTGAAGTTCCTTCAATCAATATAGCAGTCGAGCTCCTTCCGGACACAACTCATCTTAAAGAACACCTAGTTTACCTTGAACATATCGATGAGCAACGTCAAGACACAACTTTAGCAAACAAAGCACATAAGAAATGAGTCAAGTCCTAGTATGATAAGTCTATCCATCCCAGGGTGTTCTCCAAAGGAGACCTTATGTTGGTATAAGACCACGACAAGGATGCCTTGGGCGTAGGAAAGTTCAACCCCATGTGGTTCGGTCCTTATGTCGTGTGACACGTTTAAGAGAAAGGATCCTACGAGCTCGTGGATTTTGAAGGCAATGTGCCTTAAGAGCCCATAAATGGGCTCTACTTGAAGAAGTACTATGATTAGGCCCGAGAGCTTGATAATTAGCGCTCTTATATTTTATTATTTATATTGTATGTAGCTTTGTTTATGTTTTAGGTCATTTTGTTGCATTATTAATTGATGTGCTTATGTTGTGTTGCAGATGCACAAGGAGTCGTTGATGGCGCCAGTCGCCATACTTGACACCTAGAATCTGCTGCTTGGGTGATTTATTCTCCTTCTAGGTAGTTAGTGTCTGCTAGAGGTGCATATCTCGAGGAAACTACCAACAATATTGCTAAATATAACATGGTTATTGTGATTTTGCGATATGCATTGTCGTATGGTATTTATTACCTTCACGTGTTCATGGATTCACAATTGATAGTTTTACAGTTAAATGGTGTATATTGATTTCAAGATCCAGTGCTATTACAATTTTTCCTTAGGGTACATCTTCTGGAACGTTCTTTTGAGTTCATTACTTACGAGCATGTTCCTAGGAGAGCTAATGAGTTAGCTTATGCTTATGATAATTATGTGATATATTGGCATGTATATCATCAGTTAAGTAAAGCACACATAGACACATGTATTTATTTACTTTTGCAAATTAAAACAAAAAATGTATATAATGCACACAAAATAATATATATATCAAAATGAGATCCATAAAGTACAAAGTACGGGGCCTCCTAGCCCCCAAAAGTCATATAAATCTATACAAGTAAAAAATTGTGCTATGAGAAAATAATATGTCAAGGCCTGAAGTTGGTGCACTCTATCATAACAAACTACGATGTTTTCCAAACACTGGAACAATCAGACCCATGGCCTGGGTACTCCTACGACATGTCACTGCATGCCGATGGGGAGGTCATTAATGGTTTCCATAGGCACATTGCGCATGAGGGACTTAAATTTCCATCCCACACTACGCAAAGCCTTGTTGCGTTTTCACTCTATCTTGCCTCCTCTCTATGTCGTCGACTATGTCGTGGGACATTTGTCGGTCTTACGATTGCTTTGTCTGTATAGAAGAAAGGTACTTGTCAGTATTTTGGATCTCACTAAAAAATATAAATTGCTATATTTTAAAAAAAATTAAAATTAAATAACACAAAAATGAAAGGTTACCTATGTCCTATAGCTTGTCTCCGACAGGGATGATGACATTTATATCATTGGTGAAGCTTATACCCGCATATGGGTAGTTCTTGATGAAAGGATTTATTTTCTCCCACCAACCAAAGAAGTTGCCATCGAAGGGGTTGGACATTTTTTCACCTCATAAGCGAGCTATAAGCTCAGTCCAATGGACCATGGATGGACATGGTCGTAAGTGTCCTCATATCTGTGTTCATAGGCTCATCGTGGGCACCCGCTCGAAGAAGAAAGTACATAGGACACTTCCAAAGGAGAATTTCTTTGCCTTCCTAAGATTGCAGTATGTTAACTGTGCTTTCATATTGTTTAGCATAATGGTACTCCAGTCATACATAGTAGGGTGTAGGAATTCAACCCCATAATGTATTTTCTCTCATGATGCCAAGTGTAAATATTTGGATCCCATGATCCGAACCAAGGTGTATAGAATGACTCAGAGGCTCAAGTTGGTTATTTGTTTGATTGACACTTGCAAGACACTCTTCTTGGTGCCGACAATGCAGTACCCATTGATAAAATAATTGATACTCCAACCTCCTCCCCAAGATTGGAAGTTTGGTACTTCCCCTCTCCTTGATAAGCCGATAATGAAGTAAACGTCTTCGATCGTAATGGTCAAAGACTGTCCGACGAGCATGAATACCTTGACATATGGGTTCCAATAGTCAATTAGGATATTTAATAATCTCCTTTGTGCTCTCATGTCGCCAACTTGGAAAAAAATGTACATGTTGCAAGCATGCAGAGATTACTTGGCCTTACCATTATCAAACACCTCCTGATCCACCTCCTCATGTTCATGTTCTCTCTAGAGAATGGACATCCTATCATTTTCCAAAACGTTTTTGAGTTATTTTTTTATTTTTCAATTTCCTTTATGTGCATTGCGCCTTTTCTTTAGAACATTTGCGAATATCCTTGGCTGGTGTTTCCACCAGTTGCGGACATCTGTGGGTTTCCTTAAGGTAGCCCGTAGATGCGCAGGTTTGCGTTTTTAAAAGTGACTTTAAGCTTGATTTTTGGAAAAAATTGGCAAAATGAAGAATTGAAATGCAAGACAAATATGGAGTACTTACTTGTTGTGGGTGGTGAGTGGTAGAGTTGCTCCAAGCTCTACGTTTTCACAATTTTTCTCTTCAAAGGTTTTGGTCACTTTGGTAATTATTTGGGTGAAATGGTAAAAATAGAATGGTAATTGGGTAATTATACCAATATTTATTAAAATTTTGAAAACCCACTTTCTAAAGTTTCCTGATTTTCTCCAAATTTTCAACTAATGATCAATTTTTGTAGCATTATCGTTGTGGTTGTAGGTCTTAAGACTTTTTCTCTGGTACCTTTATTATCGATTGGCCGAGTCTTGTACAAGAATTTGGGTAGTAATGTGTTCATAACTGGAATTTAGGTTAGGGTTCATTTCACTCAAACTATTTCATTCTCAATTACCATTACCGTCTAAACCTAAGGTCAATTCCATCAACGAATTATGAAGCCTTTCTCTCTGCTTAAAACATCACTTGATTGATGGTAGATCATACCTTCCATGGGTGCTCTAGTATATAATCCTTTATCATTTTGGCGCTCATGTTGCAAGGTTGTGTCTAGGCTCGGGGGTCCTATTTAGTCCCACCATGAGTTTGCATTTGAAATTAATACTTCTTACTGTTTCTCGTTTTGGCATTTTCCCACAGGACACCTATCTTACATGATGCTCCTTAACAACATTATGGAGTTCATATTTAAGCTCTTTTCAGACTCCTTTAAATTGAAAATATTGTCGAGTGGCGTTGTTCCTTGCACACTCATTAAATGGATTTGAAGGAACGTCTGTCCAAAACAAGTTTACCCATTTTTTTGGACTAGAAAAGACTACTTACGAAAAAGGAATACTCTAGTCTATGAGCTAGAAGAGTTATCCTAAGTTGTGTTTTATACTTTTTCAGGTTGAGGGGACTAAATTTATGAAAAAGGACGAGGGAGTCCATAGTTAATCTCTTTTCAGACTCCTTAAAATTGAAAATATATCCGAGTGATCTTCTCTTTGTCACACTCATTAAAAAGGTTTCGAAGAGGCATCCTTTCGATATAAGTTTAAAAATTTTCCGGACCGATTGGAATATATATGAAAAATGAATAATATGGCCCTACTGTGACTAGAAGAGTTGTCCTTGGTATGGTTTTATTCTTTTTTGGGCCTTGGAGACTAAACTTACAAAAAACACCATTATGGGAGGTTTACTTCCCAAAGTTGAGTCAGATCTGCATATGAATATTGACTGGTCGCACTTTTAGGCCTAATGTCGGCTTCAACATGTTGTTGTTGAACCAATTGCCTATGCATTCCTATCGGTTCCCAACCTTGCAATTTATGTCTTTTCGAATTGACACCTTATACATGGAGGAGACATTTCCGTGAGTGTCCTTATCCTGCACATGCTTTCCTTGCATTGAGCATAAATATGTTCCTTGCCCTATGGAACTAGTTTATTTTCCCATGACATTTGTTTCCTCCACTATACAATAAGAATTCTTTTATTCCTTTTTAGGCTTCTATAACATGAAAAAAACAAAAAACAAAAAAGAATGGGAAAACATCTAATCTCTTTTGTTGGCAACAATCTTGTCACCCTTGAACAAAACACAATATTGAGTCAATATCTCATTGTTTTGGTTTTAGTATGGCTTTAGAAGATTTTTTCTCTCTTTGAGTTTTTTATCCCTTGGTTGGTTATTCTTCCAACTATATGGAGCATTTGTTGTTACCTCCTATGTCACAAATGCATCCCAATTTATGAGTCATGCTGCCCAGGTCACATAATGTGTCATGCTTCTGTTCAAGGGAAAATTTTCAACCTGTGTCAGCCATTCTGCAGTTAGCCTTTGACCTTGAAAGTCGGCCTTATGAAGTCAAGTCTCATCATCACAATTATCAATCTCTTCCAAATATTTGTCCTTCCACCACCCCTCGTGTTGGATGATGGAGGATGCCTTAATGCCTCCCTTCCAACGGATTCCATCCCATCAAATTCGACACATATTGCTCTGGGAGAGGGATCTAGAGATATGTTTGGTACCTTGGGACTTGCAGTCATCAGTGGCAGGTTCCATAACTATTGAAAATGGGAATACATCAATGTCCCCTGCTTGATAGTTTCTACCAGGTGTTCGACGCCAAATCATTTATTCGAACTTGTTATATAGTACCATGGTACCTTGAATCCCATCATCATTATCGGTGGGTTGTCTCACATTTGTTAATGATATACATCAATTACCAGTAATCAAACAATGTCTCACTGTGTTCGACTTCGAATCATCTATTCACATAGTGTATACTTTTACCACGACATATCGTTGTGAAGACTTCAGGTGAAGTACGGGCACCACCTATTTTGTGCTCCTTCCCGACTCATATGGTGCCACCTCACAAACATTAGTACTTGCAGAGGATCAAATTTTTCACTCTCTTGGTTCCAGATATCCTATGTTCTTGATATTGAGACATAGATCAACTGTGTATGTCTTCGTGGCTATCATCCACTTTGACATGGATCCACTATGTATTCTTCGTGGCCATGCTTTCGACTTCATATTTATCACATGGATCCATTGTGTATTATTCATGGCCATGGGGATTAGTCATACTTTCATATGTACCATGGATCCACAATGTATTTTCTTTTGTGGCCATGCTTTATGACTCTTGAGCATGGGTATGCCCAACTTGGGAAACAAAACTCTTGCTTGATCTTTGCTGATGGTTATTGAATTTTGGATCAGTTGTTCAGGAACCTCTATGGATACTTCAATGCATCCTCACCTCTGAAAGTTCATATTGTATTTTGACCATCATTCTACCCTTTTGACATCACACATTAGGGGGTATTTTTTATAGCACAAAATGCCACACTTATTCTTTTGTGCCATCACCTAACCCTTTCCCAATGCTTTCTAGAATTTTCCTGAAAAGTCACCTCCAAAAATCATCTAAAAAACATGCTTTAAGAGTATATCTGTGGGTTTCCCTAGTGCAACATGCAGACATCCACACCTTTCCTCACTACAACCCAATGATGCCCTCATTTTTGGTGAAAAATAAAATAATTTCATGTTTTCAGGCGGATTTTTTGGTTGGTCTCGTTTCCCAATGACCCTTGCCCGTACATAACGAAATCCAACTCCCCAAACCTCTTTGGGAAGATATAAAAAAACCATAGAGGGATAAATATGGCAACATAAGTCCCTTGGTGCAAAGTTATGCTGCCAACATCTAACAAAACTCCTTTCCCTATATTCTCTAAGCAACATCCCCTTTAATCTGGAAACTTCTTTTCTAGAGCTTCTTTCTCCTTTTATGTGACTATAGGGTGCCTCCTTATCCCTATCTAAGTCATTGAGAGAAGTATTTATCGGTTGATTTGATGCTTGAGGATTCCTGGAGGAACCCATAGTGTTGGCTTCAAGATGGTGCCTGAGGCTGGACAAGGTTGTTACTTACCTTTTCTACTTGTTGATAATAAAATAGCTCATTTTCCCCAAGATTTGTCTTCATTGTACATTTATCTTTATGTTTACTTTGAATCTGATGTAGAACATGCACATGTTTATGATCATACAACTACTTTCATCGTAGCCCTAGTTTTGCATCTGTCTTGCAGGTTGATTCCGGTAGAAGATAAGTAATTCTTTAGCGAATTGGAGCAGGGATCGACATCAAACAGGAGAACAAGGTGCACCTTCTTTTCTCCTGATCTCTATCCCTACTTTCTCCTAATTAAAGTACTTATTTTCTTTGGTTTTTGTGTGTTTGTCCCTGTGGGGAGACAATTATCTCTTTCACTTGGTCTTTCTCTATTGTGATTACAACCCACAATCACAAGGGAAAAATCCCTTAATCTGAAGTTGAGCATGTATTTATTTTGATATTGAATCCCTTCTTCATATTTTTATTGTCAAGAATTTGCTTGGTCCATTTCCAAGAAAATATTTCACTCAAGGAGCAATTTGGTTATCAAGAACCATTATTTACATAAACTAAAGAAATCAAGATTTGGGGTTTGTTGTTTAGCATTCTCTCATTTGGCAGTCCAATCCAAGACCATCGAGCAACATATTTTGGACAATTACAGAAGAGTACCACCTCTATAAAAACTTAGGGGGATTTTATTCTTATGAGGTTGCGGTTAGGATTATGACTAATCTGAACATCAACAAAAGGTCATTATGAGTTTTTTTTTATACCATTTGGACTTACTAATGCACCTTCAACATTTCAAAGCTCGATGAATTATATTTTCAATCCCTTCCTTAGAAAAATTGTGTTAGTATTTTTTGATGACATACCAATCTACAACAAATGTTGGGAAGATCATGTACAACATGTTGCCAGAGTATTACAACTATTTGAAGAGCAAGAAATTTATGCAAAACCTTCCAAGTGTGCCTTTGGGGTTCAAGAAGTGGAATATTTGGGTCATATTGTATCTCATGAATGTGTAAAAGTGCACCATAACAAAATTAAATCTACGAGCGAATGGCCATTTCTCAAAACCTTGAAGAAACTTAGAGGATTCTTAGGATTAACATGCTATTACTGCAAGTTTGTTGAGAACTATGGTCAAATAACAATAACTATAACAACAATATTAAAGAAGGAATCATTTTCTTGGACTGAAGAATCAACCAAATATTTTGAAAAACTTAAGGAGGTTATTTGTAAAACTCTCATCCTGGCCCCACCTGACTTTACAAAAACATTTTTTGTGGAGTGTGATGCCTCAGGCCATGGAATTGGTGCAATTTTAATGTAATAAGGAAGGCCTTTTCCTTTGAAAGCAAACAAATTAAAGGAGGAAACATTACTCAAAACCATTTATGAAAAATAAATCTTGGCCGTACTACATGCAATTCAAAAATGACACCCTTACCTAATAGGAAGACACTTCAAAGTAAAAATAGATCATGATAGGTTGAAGTACTTCTTGGAGAAAATATTATCTTCTGAAGAGAAACACAAATGGGTTACAAATATGCTAGGTTATGGATTTGAAATTATCTACAAAAAAAGAAAACATAATGTTGTGGTAGATACCCTCTCAAGGAAAGAAGAAGACATAGAAGGTTCACTATGTGCTATTTCTATTCCACAATCTGATTTTGTACAAGAAGAAAGGATAAAACATAAGCAAGATCAAGAGGTATGAAAGATCATTCAACAAGTACAAGAAAAACCTAGTTCATTAGCTAATTTTGTATGAAAGAATGAATTGTTATGGTATCATGATCGCCTATATTTATGTAAGAATTCCCAACTCAAACAAAAGGTCCTTATGGAATTACACACTTATTCTATGTAAAGACATTCATGATTCTTGAAAATTTACTGCAAGATCAAGAAGGATTTTTTTTTGGGAAGGTCTTAAAATAAATGTTCAAAATTTTGTGTCTAAATGTTTGGTTACCAACATAATAAGGGATAGACAATCAAGACACAAGGTCTCCTAAAACCATTAGATATACCAAATTCAACATTGGGAATAAGTTTCAATGGATTTTACTACAGGTTTACCCAAATCCAAAGGAAATATTGTCATCATGGTAGTAGTGGATCAACTGACAAAGTATGACCATTTTTTCTCTCTTTCTTATCCTTTTAAAGCAATAACACTAGCTGTAGAATTGATGGAAACAATTCAAAAGCTACATAGAGTCCCCAAGATTATTGTAACCGACAGAGATCCAATTTTCACTATAAAATTTTGGACTAAATTATTTTATTGTTTGGGTACTCAATTGGCTTACACCTCATCTTACCATTCTCAATTTGATGAGAAAACTAATATTGTGAATACATTTCTAGAAGGATATCTTTGTTGCCTTGCATATGATAAAAGGACACAATGGGTCAAGTGGTTTCCCTTGGCAGAATGGTGGTACACCACATCCTTCAATTATTCATAAAAAATGTTCCCATTTATAACACTTTATGGATATAATCTTGCATCCATTACATCACTCTTGAAAGGGAATGAAAATTTTGAAACAGTCGAGGACCACATAGGGAACAAACAAGAGGTTCTCAATCTATTGAATGACAACTTGGTTATGGCACAAAATAGGATGAAACGACAAACATATATTTTTTTGTTTGTTAATTTGTTTGTGGCATGTGGGACTGACCTGTGGCTAAGAAATCACAACTCAAGGGCATATAAGCTGTCAAAATCACTTGGGGATTGCACTCGACCCGAGCCACACCAACCCTTAACATGGCTGGATTTTTGTCCCCACAGGTTTCAAAACGGTGACTTTAACATCACAGAGTGCCTTAACAACACACTTTGTCACTGACTATCCTACACCTCGGGAACAAAACAACAAGCATATCAACATCACAATGAAAGGGAATTTGAAGTGGGGGATTGGGTATTTACGAGGTTACAACCATACAAACAAATATCCCTCAAGTAAAAAAATAAGGACAATATATTAACACCCAAATATTATGGCCCCTATAAGATTTTGCAAAGGATTGGAAGTATGGATTACAAATTGGAGTTGCCTCCATCTTCATGTTTACATCCAGTCTTCCATGTTTCTTTCTTAAAGAAGGTCATTGGCAACAAGATCCCAGTCCAAAATATTTTACCAGAGATTAATGAAGAAGGAAAAATAATGCTAGAACCAAAAACAATCCTTGAAACAAGGATTAAGCAATTGATAATTTGATCAATTATAGAGTACCTCGTCAAATGGAAGAACCTACTAGTGGAAGAAGCGACATGGGAAGTGTTAGGATATTTAGACACTTAGGAGTTAGTTAAGATATATTTGGTCTAATGTGTCATTAGGTAAAAGTGTGCTTCTTAGTGTGTTTCTTTAGTATGTATTAGTATGCATTTGTAGTTAGGAAATCTGATGGTCATGATATGTTCCCAACATAGAGTGATCTGACGGTTCATATTCTCCTCGATCTTAACGACCATTGATCTGTGAATTAACACTCGATTGGTCCATGATCTCTATTTAAAGAGCATGGAGGGTCATTTTTCGATGATTGATTGTGAGAAATTCTCTTGTAAAATCTCTCTGTAATATTTTTCTTTTGCATCAATAATTTTCTTTAAGTGGTCGCGTTGGCTGGGGCCGTGGATGTTTCCCCGTAGGGGTTTTACCACGTCAAAACATTGTTGTGTTGATATTTGATCTGGTTGTGTGAGTGGTTATTTAAGGTGTTCTTCCTTTGTTGGAATACCCGTGTTTTTGAACATGGTATCTGAGCCTGTTTGAAGACCCGCTCCTATTGTAGATCAAGATCGTGAAGACAAGTTGTCTCATCTATATTTTCTTCTATTTCCATACATTTATGGGCTGAGAGTACTATTCCATTGCATCCAGAGTGCTCATTTCAGTTAAAAACATTTTTTGTTTCACTCGAAAAGGTTTCTATTTGCTTAAGATACGGTCATTTCAGCTATATTCGGAGGTATATAGCCTAAATACCCCCTTTTAAAATTTTTGCAGAGTATTATTTCGGTTTTATATAGTTTGTTTCAAGGTTTATACTCGTTTAGATACATGTATTCTCTTTTCCTCGCTCCCTGTGCGATCTCAGAAAATCTGAAACATATAGGAAAATGTGCATTTTCCAGGTAAGCTAACTGAGATCTAACCCTTGTTGTCATCGAGAAGCGGAATTTTTTTCTTGTGTGAAAATAGTTTTTTATGAGCACGCTCTCCAAGGTCATCTTCCATAACAACAAAAAAAACACCCCCAATCCTCCTTCTAAACAATACAATATGTTTTGCTAGCCTACTTGGTTAAAAGTTTCCTTATTAAGTAAGAGGTCTTGAGTTCAAGTCTCTCTTTTTGTTACTTTTTTTTTGAAAAAAATCATGCTCCATTGTAAAGTGTAATTCACTTCAAGTATAAAAGTGAATCACTGTAAGTAGCTTTAATATTTTATTTTAGAGTTATTTATTTTTCATGGAGATTTATTTTATAAAGTAACTTCATTGTAAAAGTGATCTCCACTTCTTTTTATAAAAGTGGGCCACTTCATAAAGCAACTTACACCACCACGTGGTCCTTTGGTTATCGTTTATGCCTTTTTTTAAAAGGAAATAACTTTCACATCCGAAGTCCGTTTTCAGTGCCATTTTTTTTTTAAACCGCCTAATTTTTCGATATCTTTCCATCCAGATCATTAGTTTCAATTTTTAAATCCATATTATCAAGATATTTAATATGGTTTATTCCAGTAATATTTTTCTTACCAACACCAACTACTTCCAATGGAAATCCCATATGGAGGATTTATTAAGTAGTATAGGCTTGTACCAGATTACCTTGGGAAAGGAAAAAGAACCCACTGATGCTGATAAGAAATTCAAATGGGCTAATAGGAGTGACAAAGCATGTGGACTAATCCAAATTCCCATCTCTCCTGATTTGAAGTTCCACCTTAAATAAATTGATGACCTCGATGAAGCTTGAGAAAAGCTTGAATCTAAGTTTGGTAAAAACAATATTATTCGAGCACATCAGTTAGAAAATCAAATACTGACTTTAAGTCCAAATGATTTTTCTTGAATTAAATACTCTCTATCTAAGTTTAAAACACTCATACTTTTATG
>SNQJ01S0168278.1:0-20801 GCA_010110895.2 Picea sitchensis
ACATAAATGTACAATTACAAGATGATTCAAAATGAAAATGTCTCCTTGGTATATATAGGAGACTAGGAGGTATAATTACAACTAATGGCCCAAAGCCAACATAAATAAAATAACATTACTAATATAATATGCCCTAATTAAGGGGTAATGAGCCATTATTTAAGGCTTAACATGCCCCTCTCTTTGAGACAAGTTTTGTCCGCAACACTTGAGTAACTCTGGATGCTTCTGTATAAAAGACTCATCCTCCCAAGTGGAATCTCCAGCCGGTAGTTTCCTCCATTTAATGAGATACTCTGAAATGGATCTAGTCCTCTGTTGGCGAATGCTTGTGTCAATGATGGATTTAGGCTCCAATATGATTTTTCCTTCCTCATCAAGTTCTGGAAATATAGATTGAACTGGTATCTTTTCACCTATAACCTTCTTTAAGCATGAAACATGGAAAACTGGGTGTACTCATGAAGATGCAGGCAACTCTAATTTGTATGCCATAGTACCAATATTTTTCAACACCTTATAAGGGCCATTGTACTTTGGTGATAATTTATTATCCTTCTTGTCTTACTTGAGGGACATCTGTTTGTATGGTTTTAGTCTTAAAAACACCCAATCCCCTACTTCAAAACTTCTTTCACTATGATGTTGATCTGCTTGTTGTTTCATCCGATTATGTTCCATGGCCAGGTTGTCCTTTAAGAGTTGGAGAACTTGTTGTTGATGCTTGATGTGATAGAACACTTGAGTAACTCGATGTTTCTCAGAGGAGACTCATCCTCCCAAGGAATTCAAATGAAGCTTCCATTTAATGAGATACTAAAATGGATCTATTCCTCTGCTAATAATGCTTGTGTCAATGATGGATTTAGGCTCCACTATGATTTTTCTCATCAAGTTCTGGAAATACAGATTGAACTGTATCTTTTCACCTATAACCTTTCTTTTTTAAGCATGAAACATGGAAAACTGGGTGTACTCTATGAAGATGCATGTAACTCTAATTTGTATGCCATAGTAACAATATTTTTCAACACTTTATAAGGGCCATTGTACTTTGATGATAATTTATTATCTTTCTTGTCTTACTTTGAGGGACATCTGCTTGTATGGTTTTAGTCTTAAAAATACTCAATTTCCTACATTAAAATCTTTTCTTACTAGATTCCTCCGTCCTGATGTGATCTTCCACTACTTGAACCTTTATATTTTCTATTATATGTAATGATCCCCTGCTACGATGACAAACCTCTTTATAATGATCTAAAATGAAGAAGACTTGTATTCTTGAAAAGGACAGTAAGATTTATTTCATGTGTTAAAATGAAAATGGATCAATTTGAAACACAAATTTCTATAAAAATACTCATTCAAGATGCATAGGAACAAAAACAATAATATAACAAAACATATAACACAATGATAAAGGAGTTCACCCTCTCTTGGGCTACATCTCCGGGTCCAGCCTTCCAATGGATCTTTGTATTATTCTTTCAAAGTGCTCAAATATGTGCTTTTACAATGCTCGTAAATTCCAAATAGATGGTTCCAATGGTTTCAGAACGTCCAAAACCCCCTAAATGGGCTTTTTCTAAGACCTCGCTTCTCACAAAAATTGAAGAAGATAGGCTTTCCTGGAAGTTCCACTTCAAACTTGTTGTCTCGATCACCAAATGCACCCTTGTTGCCTCAACCTAGACCCCACACGACTTTTATGTAAGTTAAATCAAGACTGGAACAACTCTCACAAATCCGCGAATCGGGAGGGATTTGTTATGGGCCGCTTCTAGCCCTTAACCACCAAGGCTATGGTCATGTGGCCCATGTGACCAAGGGCTCAAATTGGGTGCTGGCCAAGACTTTAAGAGAAAATGCTATCATGACAAGTGGCGGGCGTTGGTTGTGTAACCATTTGAAACCAAATCCAAAATCCACATGCACACCAACGATGGTCGTGGATCCCACTGTATGGTCATATTCATATGAGTCATGCGACCGGGGGATGGGGCTAAGCCACAACCCGGACCTCAAGGCCAACCATACTCAACTCAAACTTTACAATATATAACCCATATATATAATAAGACACACCACGTGGCACATTGGCAGGAGGAATTTGCAAAGGCTTTTCCATGGTGGGGAGGTCTCGGGTTTGATCCCCACAGACTCCATAATTTTAAAACAAACCAAACTAATAACAGGGTGCCACTGGCACCAAACCATTGGACACACATGCCACGTCAAAAGATAATTATTCATCCACATATGTCAACCAATGAATGCCACGTGTCAAATAGTCCCCGCCTAATTTAGGCTCTACCATGTCGACTCTGACATGTTATGTCAACATCCTGTATTTAACCGGTACGGACTATACATTCAACATCCCTTTTTTTACCTGCTTGACATTCTGAACAACGCGATATCTCTCTCATTCGATGTCTGCTTGAACCCAAACAAGTTGCATTGGGTCTCGTTACTTACAGGCTCACGCCCCTGCTCGCTTGAAGAGATTCTAAGCACTTTGAATTTTGAGCAAACTTCGATCCCCTGGATCATATAACAAGTGCAATTTTTTTTGTGTGTATGACAGTGTACATAACAAGACATTACTCTACACCACCACATGACAACAAATCATGACACAATCAATTGCGATATCAACATAAAGATCTAAAGGTGCACATCAACATCTGCCAGCAATGAACAACAATCAACCAACAAAATAATAAGAATGACTACCTACTGGCCCCACCCCTCGCGAATGGTTAGGACCTCCAAGACACATAAGAAATGCTCAAGACTAGGTTCCAATCGATTTTAACCAATTAAGGTCCTCGTATTGGTGACTATTCCTCGAGAACAAGGAGGTGTCTACATCCCAATGCAACCAAAATTATTTACACAAGATCTAAAACCGCAGAAAACAATCACATTAAATGTTCTTACAACCTAAAACAAACATTAATTAGTAAACAACACATACTCAATGGGAAGCTTTTGAAATTGAAAATGATTCTAAAATCCCATCAATTGTCGAAATGAAGAATAATAGTTACCATCATTTTAATCATCTAATATGGAAAAATTCAACTTAGTAGATCTTAAATGTGAAATATCAAGTATAGTAATGCATCTAAGTTATCCTTTAAAATCTTACTTCTAAATTATATGTAACAACCGAAAATTCATATAAATCAACATTTAAAGGACATTACTAAGTAGGTCTAGATATTCGACTGGATTAATAATTAAGAAATATAATTTAAACATTATTTAAATTCTAACTAGTCTATTAATCATAAACTAGCCATTCATTATAAGCACCCTGCTATATTTTTTTTACTTAGAAATGGTCAAGATGTACCCATCACATAAAGATGACAAGGCATGTTAGAAAAATTAATAAATTGTACTTAGCTTAAAGGACATTACACTTTATAGTATCCAATAACATTAAAAAAAAAATCCCTCTCCTTTTCTTTTTGATTCAACCTAGATCTATTAGCTATGGAAATTATATCCCTGATAGATAAGGGTAAGTGTTGCTTGCACCACTCTATTTACAACAAGATTTATGAATGTGTCAATTATATTCTTGGATGTAAAGGAATTTGGGTATGTATATGTATCAAAGTTTAAGCAAATATATCCTGTAAGGTTTATGGAATAATAGTAACACCACTAAAATCTCCTCTTTATCATAAAACTAGATAATTATTGCACATAAATCAAAGTTAGTTGAATAACCCCCAAACCTAAATTTTCCATAATTGTTGTCTCTAAAGTTGCGTCCATAAAGATAACCGTAAAAATTCCTACCATAATTATGCTTACCAAAAAAAAGGGGCCATAAAGCTTGCCATAAAATTTCTTACCAGACACGCCATATGGATGGTTGCAAGTCTGCGTTAATAAAAGCTACCAAAAATGCCATGCCTCCTTTCGCAGGGTTTCTATGATTATGCTGACATGGTCCTATTTCAAGGGTGCGCTCGCATTGTTGGAAGAAGAATTTTAACAACAACAATCCCGGCATCAAGGCTTAAGGTGGATGAAACTTCAAGGATAAGGTACAGAGTAAAAGTGGGTCAATCCTAGAAGAGACTTTGATAAAATAAAATGCTAAATCCTAGGGTGGAACAACACGCTCAGGCAATGTGTTAAAGCCCCCAAATCATGGGTAAAGGTGGCCAACTTTGGAAACTCATTAGAGCAACGGTGTTCAATTAGAATAATTAAAAAACGCAGAGAAACACTACATGATGAGGTTGAAAATCATAGGTGGACAGTCGAGGTTATAAAACAATGCGTTAGGGAGGGCGCTCATCTGCTGGGATTGGAAATAAGAAATTCCTACAGTCTATGCATCGGGTGTACCGTGGGCCATAAAATCATGAACACTATACCCACAGAGGACATTAAGCTTTCTACCCACTACCTTCCTTCGGGAAAAGATCTGTTCTCAGGAAATGAAAGCTCTCATTGCTACTATGGCACCAGTAGATGTTAAACCGGAGCAAGCACAAGATGAGGAGAATATTTGATTTTGCATTGAAGCCCCATTCATATAAAAGGTATAGATGAAGTTAAAAATGAATGGGTATAAATGATAGTCGTCGATCAATGTGGTTCGATACTCGATCAAAGGTGGTGATATATTTTCCCCTACTGAAATCAATGAATGGGTAAAAATGATAGCAACTTCAACGAAAGTCTTTCATCTTTACATTAAATGTTGATTATCCCGCCCACCTGCTTAAGGTAGGTAGGTCGATAACCTAATCATCTTAATTCATTCAAAATCGATACAACTAAACATCAATATCTTCGTACGTATTGATTGAGTGTGCGACTGAGCTATTACAGGAATTCGCAGGGTATGTCATTAACCCTGTCCCTCTTTTACGATTAATCCTGAGTTGTTTAAAGGAGAACGAATAATCCCTCTATTCTATCGAAGGATAGAAATTGTTTTTACCCATAAAGTCTTCATGCTATACAGAAATGTGCAATAACAAAAAGAGATCAAATATGAAATAGGGGAGGATCACCACTACCCACTAGTCCATAAGATGTAAATTTTCACCCATACCGTACCATAAAGATTGCATTCAAGGGCAGTATCAATTTCTGTGTGGCCACAGTAACATTTAAGACAGTGAGAACAATAAAGCGATAAAGGAAGTTTAAAAATTAATAAATTTCAGTGGAGTGCTATTTGCAACTCAAGCTAACCAGGCAGCTAGCAAGGCCGGCAGTGCCTCTTTGGGAAGCCTAGTGCATAGGAGAAGGCATGAGCTAAATTAGGTAATGTTCTTCATACGACAAGCTATTAAGAGAACCAAACGCTATTCCACCAAAATCCTTTAAGGAAAACGTTACACAACAAAAAGTAATGCAGCAAAAGGGATGCAGCAAAAATGTTATTCAACCCAATCATGTTACAGTGATGCATTGTACAGGAGCTTAATAAAGAGAAATCGGGTTCCATCCAAGAATTAAGCACCAAGGGTTGAGGGCGATATTATTCTCATTGGCTAAAATATGTACTAATCAAGTAAAAGTTCATTGTTGTCAAGGAAAAAACTTCACCGTCAACAAGGGTAAAACAAAGTGGGGGTGACAGCGAATACATATTTCTCGCATTAACCAGAGATAAGGATAACAAACGAAAACGCAAGATCCCAGAAAGTGTAGAACATTATTCAACTTAACATCAATTTTTATTTTTCCAACATAATGAAAGCAGATCCAAACATAAATCCTAATACCATCTACCAATGTAATTGAAAAAGTGTATCGCTAAGCTTGTTCAACATCTATGACGCCCGCTTCCATGTCACTCCTGCCGCTGATCATTAAGACCTCACTGTACCTCCCAAATAACGCTTAGGTGGCTCCGCCTCTTTAACCCTCGAATGCGAAGTGGCCACACTGACTATCCCGACATGGTACGTTTATTCCCGGTCACTTAAGGCCGAGCTACCACTCTTATCCGAGATGGGAACCTCAACTCCTCACAAGTAATCAATAAGTCACTAATCCGGCAGTGTAACGTTAAGACCAATACCATCCCTTCTTCCCTTTCTCTCTCTCTCTTTATAGAGTTTTCAGACTTTCAATCTTCCCAAATCCTTACGACCAAGTTTTATTAAAAAATTCCTAAAAATTCACCTCCATACAAGTGTCACCCATCCCCCACATCTCCAATGATGTAATTCTTTAATTTATTAAATTGTCTTAATTCCCCACCACCTAGAGTTACTCCTAACTTTACTCCTAGGTGTCCCTAGATTTCTGGCATGTGTTTTAAAGACTTTCCTTATAATGGAGTTGCTAATTTAGTTCAATTTAGAAGGTTTTCAATTGTAGATTCTTTACTAAGTTGGTTTCCATCTTTTTACCATGAGTTCGGCCTCTTTCCCTTTTTATCTTGCCTCATTCCATAGCTTCCTAATTTTTATATTTCCTTCCTTTCCCCTTTATTAGAGCCAACAATGACAATTGTGCAAGTTTTTTTTTTTTCATAATGGTCAACCCTGGCATTGGGATTAACTCATGGTCGAGGTCCGCGGGACTGGGAATCTAAGCTAACCAATCTCGATCGTGACCCTACTGTTACACCAACTCTTAATATCGCTGGATTTTTTGTCCCCAAGCAGTTTCAACCAGTTGATTCTTTTCAACACCTGAGTGGCTTAACAACACACTCACCGACCATTCTACACCTCGACAAATAATTGTGTTAACCTCCCTTCCCTTTATTATTAATTTAGGGCACCTTTAAACTATCAAAAGTTAAAATAACTAATTGTCTCTTTACGTTTTACATCCACACATTTTATTTAATTTGTTACCTTCTTCAAGTTACCACAATTTTTTTATGAAGACCAAATTATTACTTAAGTTCTTTTAAATTCTATTATTTTATTTTATAGAGATATTTTCTTAAGAGTACACAAAATTTTACCTCTAGCGAAGTTTTATACTTAAGACTTAGATTTTGAATCACATTTTAATTACGGAAGTTGTTTTAAAATTTCTTTAATGAGATATTTGTCTCAGGGCCATCTAGGTTCGCTCTTTATCATCATCAACGCAACATGCTCTTCAAGATGCACTAGGTGCTCCAAGGGTGCCACCCACCATTTGTTCCTTTCATGGACGTACCCTTCCTGGGATGCACTACATGTCTAAGGGTGCCACTCGCCTTTTTTGTTTCTTTATGCTGACAGGTTCTTCAGACGCATCTAATGCTCCATGGGTGCCACTCGCTTCTTGATTCATTGGTAGACATCAATAACCCCCGAGTCAACACCTCTAGGTGAACTTTGTGGAGACTATGGATTCTAAGAATAAGGTCCCTTCCTTATTTTGTGCCCCTTATAATCATCATGAGCGAATGTCACAGCCTTCCCTCATGGCATCATGGGTCCCTCGAACTAGGGTAATCAAGTAACCTACGCTTCGGAAAGCCATTTACCGGGAGTGCTAGTAGGCTATGGCGGGGTCAGCAAGGTCCACACCTCCTCTCCCTCAACCTCTCTCTGGTAGTCATGTGTGGCCCTCTTTACTCCATATGTGAGCACGCTTCCAGAAGCTATCGTCAACCGCATCATCAACAAATCATGTCGAGCATGTCCACATCAGATCATCATCTCAAATGTACTAATATCACAAGAAATCAATCAAACTCAAATAGGCATTAATTTCACTCTCAATCCAGAGTCCAAGGTTCCATCGATGTCTTCTACATCCTCAAGGTCCAAAACCTTGCACACTCCAAAACCGGAAATAATAGCACTCGCCTATATAAGCCAATGTAGTAAAACAACATGTCATCTACCCATGACGAATCATAATCAAAGACAAATGTTTTAATATCATAATAATCTAGATCACTTGTGAGAAATTGCCCTCAAAGAATAAGTTCGCCCACTACAAATGGGATGTTACATTAGAGAAGAAGTGATGGAAGGAGGGTGGTATCCATAGAGTGCCATAAATGGTGTCATTTTTGTTGTAGCTGAAAGGATGTGTTATATCATGATTTTGCCAAGGGTGTCCATTTGAACCATTGTGTTTATAAGAGACAAACAATGAAGATAGGCTCTGTTGTTTCATTATCTCTATTGTCCACTAGATTGAGGATGATAAGATGAGCTATGAGTCAAATTGAGTACCCAAACAAGAAAATAATTATGTCCAAAATGTCGAGTGAATATGGGATCTCTATCACTTACAATAATCTTTGGGTTGCCATAGCTTTGAACTGCCTCCATGAATGCTGTGGAAACTATACTATCTTTGAAGGATGAGGAACAAAAGTGTGTGTGTACTCTGTCAATCTATCAACAATCACCATGATGACACTCTTCCTTCACTTCGCAAACCTTTGATGAAATCCATTGAAACCTCATCCCAACGCTGACTTGGGATGTCTAATGGTTGTAAAGCCCCTGGTCTTAATTGTTTCCACCTTTATTTTGTTGAAAACCAAACATTTGCCATTGAACCTTTTGAACATCATTTTTAAGGCCATCCCAAAAATTCTTTTCTTTGACCCTATGGTAGGTTTTGTAATATCCAAAGTGCCCTCCTACTTGAGAGGTGGGAAATTCCAATAGTACCTTTGTTTGAGTTGGGATTTCTACATAAATATAAGTGATCTTTGTAACATAATGAATCATTTTTCCATAAATGTATCTGACAGTAATCGGAATCCTCATGTTTCCTTTGAATGAGAGTCCACACTTTTCGGCCATTCTTCCATTCATCCTTTCTTCTATTATCCAATCTAGTTGGATGATCAAGATAGCATAGAGAAAGGCCTCAACATATTCATCCTTCCCTGAGAGTGCATCCGCCACAACATTTTGCTTCCTTTATAGATGATTACAAAATCATAACCCAATATCTTGTTACCCATTGTTGTTCTTCCTAAGATAGTCTTTGTTCCAAAAAGTATTTAAGACTATCAGGATTTGTTTTGACCTTGAAGTGCCTACCTATTAGGTATGGATGCCATTTTCCAATTCTATGTAGTGCATCATTTATTTCTCATAAATGGTTTGTGTAATTCCTTTCCTTGAATGGTCAACTTTCAAAAGCCTGGGCCTTCCTTCTTGCATTAGGACAAAGACCAATTCCATTTCCCGAGGCATCATATTCCATAATAAAGGTTTTTGTGAAGTCTCAAGTGGTCAAGAGACAAGATATTTTCACATCACCACTTTAAGTTGTTCAAAAGATTTAGTTGCCTCTCGAGTCCATGAAAATGCATCCTTCTTAGTTAATATAGCTAAAGGTGCCTGGTCTTCCATGTGTTGTCACACAAACTTGCAAGAGTAACCTGTCAAACCCAAAACTCTAAGATTATTTAATGTTTTGGGAATCGTCACCCATCATGATACGTTTAGGCTCACCTTGATAATTCTCTATGAGATAAAATACACCCAAATACTACCACCTTTTACCTGTAAAAACATTTGATGATTTGCATATAGTTGTTGTTCCTTTAGTAGTTGTATAACCTCTTCATGTCAACATAAGCGTAACATGATCCTCCCAAGACTTTCTATAGATTAGTATATCATAAAAATACTAACACAACACCTCGAAGGAAAGGCTTGAAATGGAATTCATCAACCCTTGGAATGTGGAAGGTGCATTTGTATACAAAAAGGCATGACCAAAAAATTCATAATGGCCTTCATGAGTTCTGGGAATGTGTTAGTTTTTGTATATTCTTCCTTCATTCTAATCTAATGATACTCTAAACAAAGATCCAACTTTCAGGAAATAGATTGCTCCATGTAGTCCATCTCACAATTCATCAATGATCGGAATGGGAACTTCTATTACCTTTACTAGTGATCTTGTTGAGATCTCTATATTTTGGACACATACACCATGAGTCATCTTTATTGAATACCACTACCTGTATATGTGAGTAAGAACTTTGGCTAGGTCTAATGATGCCAACCCTGGACATTTCTTCAACCATACCAATTTCAATTTTCTGCATAAGGGTATCTCAGGATGGCTCAATGTTAGGAGGAAGACTCCCGGGAATTAGTGAATATCATGATCATTATTTAGAGTGGGTGGAAGACCTTGAGAATATCTTCAAACACTTGGAATGCTTATCAATGATCCCTGATATCTGAGAATGATGGCCAGATGTTGGAACATCTTAGTGAGCATAGCTTGTGCACAACACCTCTTTTCCCCTTTTCAATAATTTTGTCATGCCATTAGAGTCTATCACCTTACTGTGTTTCCCCAGGATACTCCTTCTTAACTCAATTTCTTTTCCTTCCAATGAAAATTCTCTATGAAAAGTTCTTGAAAAATTAAAAGCCATTGTTCCTAATCATTGTAACCATTGGATTCCTAGTACAACATCAACACCACCCATGGGTATATAACTAATTGAACTATTCATTACATATTACACCATAGTAATATTGATCTTACATTGCATTTTTCTGTGCACTGATAGTTCCCTCCATCTAATAATACTTGAAACTCTGGTGCCTGATATACAAAGCAATTGATCTCTTTGGCTAATTTATAGTGAATGAAATTATTATACCTTCCAAAAATCAATTAGGACTACACTTTTACTTTACATATCCTTTGATCTTGAGGGTTTGAGGAGGATAATCTCCAACCAATGCATTACACGACATTGTGAGTAAACTCTTCAGATGAAATTGATTCTACTGCTTTCATCTTGAGATGGTTCTGTTCATGTTCTTGTTCTTCCTCCTCGCAATCTATGTAGAATAATTTCTTCTCACCACACCTATGTCCTCATCGTATTCTTGTTTGCTCACAATTCAAAGCATAAACCCTTTAGTTTTGTTTCCTCCAATCGTTGAGGTGTAAACCTCTAGGTTGAGGTGTTTTAGAAGAAGGAGCATTATTCTCTCTATAGATGTTTAGGATTGGTCCTTCTAGTAGCTATAGCCATATTTTTACTTTCAACATTTCTTGCCACCCTAAATGCATTTTCCATGATTTGGGTTCCCAAAGTACAACCTCATGTTGAATGTTATCTCTTTAAAGTTCCATGAATACATCAATCAAGTGCTCATCCTGAATATCTCTATACTCCTTTATATTCAATCTTTGGAAGTTCTCAATGTGCTCAGAATTGAACCCTTTGATTGAGATTTACTCAATTACAAATAAGGTATTGCTCCTTGTATCCCTCATAGTGTGCTATCATTTCTTTCGCGAAAATTTTCCAAGTGATTTAGTGATTTAGAGGAAATCACAACCATCTATACCATACAAATTGATTGAGTTCTAAATATAAAGAAGCTAATTCATACCTTTATGTATGTGGCACATTATGTAGATCAAATAATTTCTCCATCCTAAATATCCATGTTATAGGATATTACCATCAAACCTCCCTCATTTCGATCTTAGGAAAGTGGTTGGAATTTAACCCAAAGTTATAGTTTCTCCATTATTGATTCACCTTCTTTGTTTCCTCACTATGAATTTTATGGGATACATTTGCACTTTCATGTGTCCTCTCTATAATTTTCTCCAATCCTTCCAGAAAACCATCCATCTTGCCTCCAACTTAGCTTCCATCTCTCAGGTTCATATTTTGTTAATATCTTCTTTTGTAAATCATTTATGTCCCTACGCATTTCTTCACCTTCATCAAGAGCCCAAGAGGATTGTCCTGAGGCTTATTTGGTGTAGAATTTCCTTTTTGGGTGGCATGTTCAAGTATCACTTTTGAAACTTGATTCTGAGGTGGCTCCTTCTAGACAATCTTTCTTTTAATGTATCTCCAAAGTTTCATCCTTTCTAGGTATAAAACTTTTTATTTCTTTGTAGTTCTCTCTGGATATTTCTTCTCTGCACCTAATGTGTCTGATCAAAAATTGCCACGTGCCAAGTTTGAATTTATGGTAGTTTCCCACCTCAGTTGGATTTTGGCCTTTTAGGAGATCTCACTTATATAGCTGCCTCCCCCACACAAAATAATTGATATATACAATTCATGAAACTCATACCAAAAAATACTACATATAGTCCACTATCCAATGAAACATGTCTCACTCAATTTGCATACACTAGGAAGAAGTTATGATTGTTTTAATTCGAACATCTTCTTGAGACTAGTCAATAGGACTACTGATACTCCTATCTTCCACATGGTGTATCTACAAAATGTAAGATGACCTTAAGTTGAAATTTTACCACAGATACCTTACTAGTTTCTCAGAATTCCCTCCATATTTTAGGGTCTGAAACATTACAGAAAAGTTTTATAGTGAAAACTTCTCAATGAATCAGTTCAAGAAGATTCCAGAAACCTATATTGCACAAATATTCAACGATAAGGCCTCAGAGCTAAAATTTTAACCCAAAGTACCTTGATCCATATAATAAATAAATTCCAAGCTGCTCCTTCTGAAACATTGCGTAAAAAATTATAGTGAAAATTCCGTAATGTCTCGTGATGTAGCAAAGAAAACCCCAAGACCTTGTGCTCTTATACCATATGTTAAGAGACAAATATCAATATATAGAATAGAAAACCCTTTAATAAGTATGCAATGCCTTGAAAAAGAGATAAATTTAGATAATAAGCTTCGTCGAGGGGGAAACCTCCCATGCCCACATAAAATGTACACAAGTAAAAGATGATTCAGAATGAAAATGTCTCCTTTGGTATATATAGGAGACTAGGAGGTATAATTGCTAAACTAATGGCCTAAAGCCCACATACATAATACAATAACATTAATATAATATGCCCTAATTAAGGGGAGCCACCATTTAGGCTTAACATTGATCTCGTCAAGATATGTCCACAATATAAATGGGCTATGCATCCACATACTTTACTTTATTTAGACAAAAGTGTAACTAACAAGAATTTTATTTGGTCAAGTTATGCTCACAATATGACTATTATATGTCCACATACACGATGTACAAATCAAGAAAAAACTTTATAAATAGGGATGTTCTATTTTCGAGTGAAGTGCATATTAGAAGAGAACAAAAAGGGTGGAAGAATGGTGCTAGGGGTATTTCAACTCAAGAGTAATAAGGTCCCCATCACTTGTAAATGTGTTGGTTCCCCGAGAGGATTGAGGTCTCACATCATGATAGGTTGGTTCCTTTAAAGAATTGGTGTCCCCTAATATCTACAAATAGGAAGCTAGTCTCAGAGGTTAAGTCCCCATTATCTCCCATTGTGTGGGTGTATGTCAAGATAAATAATTATAATTGTAAGTTTGGTTCTTGTAAAAGAACATAAATAAAGATATTTTGTATTTTTATCTAGCATTGGGTTTCCACATAAAAATCCTAGTGTAATGTGTTCTATGTTTTATTTTGGTTTATGCATGTATTACTGATTAGGTAAGAATTTATAAATAACTCTAAATTGTTGAAAGGAAATATAATTGAGAAATTTGATACAATATTCATCCCCTTAGTATTGTTGTAAGTTATACCAATTGCTATCAAAGAAAGGTTCCTTCAGTAATAGCCTAAAAACCAGAAGGAATATCACACAAACATTATGGCAATTAAAGATTCATTTTCATCTTCAACCAAACCTTCTATCTCAATGGAACCCATTTCTTTCATTTTAAGTCGAATGAAGACTACTTGATGTCTCTTCTCAGATGGAAGTATGGAATATCATGGTAGATGGTTATAAAATTTGAGAAACTCTTCCAACTGATGAAGATGGTAAAAAAAATTAGATTACAATAATGCAATATCTATGAATGTTATTCAAGGTGGGATTGCAGAAACAAAATTTGTTAAAGTGATGTAGTTGGAATCCACAAAGGAAATATTGGACAAACTGGTAAATAGTTATGAAGAAGACGAGGAAGTAAAGTTGGACAAACTTCAAGCTAATATAATGAAATTTGAAATCCTAAGGATGAGTGAATATGAAAATATTGCAAGATTCTTTCTCAGAGTAGATGAGACTATAAACACCATGTAATGGCTAGGTGGAAAGATTGAAGAAACTATGGTCATTCCGAAGGTACTAAGGTCTCTTCCGTCAAGACTTGATGCAAAGGTATCTCTTGTAGAAGAAATGCATGAAATGTATAAACTAAATATGGATAGGATCCATGGAATATTCACTACTTATGAGATTAGGACCAAAAAGGAACAACCATATCTAAATGATGCAGTCTTCAAGACATCTGTCAAATTGTCAACATTTGAAGATCATGATTGCTCTGAACATTTCTTAGATGAAGAAGAATAAAACTTTCTAAGGAAACTAAAGTGGGGCTCTGAAAAGTATAAAGGTATGCTACCATTCAAATGTTTTCACTATGGTAAAATTGGTCATTTTGCATCTAAATTTTCTTTCAAAGAAAACAACATCGATGAAAAAGAAAGAAGAGACAATGATAAACCTAGGGATTTTAAAAATAAAAATCGTTTTAAAAGGAACAATTTTTATTTGAAGGGGAACAATAGTAGTTTGTTTGATGATGAATAAGAATAATTTGAGCCAGATGTAGATAAAGATGAAAAAATTATCATGGCTCTAAAGAAATAGAGATTTGACCAAGAAAGAAAAGACAGAGAGAAGTATGCATATGTAGTCAATATGGAAGGATAACTCTTTAGTTCTTTGGAGGAAATCTCCTAGCTCAATAAAAAAAAAAATTACAGATCTACAAAGAAAAACAATATGAGATTAGTGAAGAAATTATCATTTTAAAAAATATGCTAGAAGAGGCCAAAAGAAGGGAATAAATACTGATGAATCAAATAAAAGAAAAAGAGAAGATCTATGACAAACTAGAATAATAAATAGTTTCCTTAAGAAAGGATCTAGATAAATCCAAGAATGAAATAAAATTCATAAAAGGATATGAAACTCTAAATAACATTTTCAACAATCAGAGATCACCATATGACAAGACAGGGCTAGGATATACGAAAAGTCTAAAAATTGTCAAAGGTGAATCAAGAACGAACATGTAAACTAGTGAGAATCCTGCAAGTTACACAAATTCTCTCAAGGGAAACAACAATCAACCTAACAAATGAAAATTTGAAAAGAAGAAACAGTCAAAAATGGATCATCCCATTTATGAAAACAAATATGAAGCAAGGAAGCAACATGTGCCTGAATCTTATCAAATTGGTAGACAAAGTACAATTCCTACAAGCAAGTTTTTCATTCCAAGGCATATAAATTTTTTCTATGGGCATTGCTTCTCTTGTGGAAACTTTGGACATAAGGCTACTAGTTGCAGGACTTTTAGACATAACAGAAATATAGGAATGATATTCAATAAACCTTAAATACCTATGATTCAAAAACAAATTAGTAATTCATTCTCCCCTCTACTTAATGTACTCAAGTGCCACATATGAAATAAATTTGGACAAAAGGAAAGTGAGTGAAAAAGTATATGCTACATGTTTCTGAGAAAGACATAAAACAAGACCTTAATAAGTTTTCAAGGAAGAAAAATAAAAACAAATAGAAATGTGGATTGGCTATATATGCCAAAAATCAAGAAAATCAATGGTACATTAGCAGTGGTTGATCCAAGCACATGTAAGGAGACATGAGTAAGTTGGAATCCATAAATGAAGAAAAAATAGGTAATGTTACTTTTGGAAACAATGCTCCAGCTGAAATTAGAGGAAAAGGAAGAATTATATTAGATAATGATAAGAAGAGAAAGACCAAAGCATGGAATGTGTTGTATGTATATGGTCTAAAATATAATTTGTTAAGTGTTAGTCAAATGTGTGACCAAGGACACAATGTTTTGTTTCATTCAAAATATTGTAAAGTAATGGATGCAGATACAGGGAAGACTATTGTAAAGGAAGTCATAACTTCAGGAAATGTGTATGTTCTAGAAAAAGGAAAATACATATGTTGCATTGGTAAGACATATGAGAGGTGGATTTGGCACAAAATACTAGGTCATCTTAGTTGTAATAATCTTGTTAAGCTAAGAAGAAAATATTTTGTACGAGATATGCCTAAAGTTTTCAAACCTGAGAATACTATATGCAAGTCGTGTCAATTTGGAAAGAATTCAAGAGTTCAATTCAAGACAAGAGAAAAGTCCACCACTTGAACAATTGAGTTGATCCATACAGACCTATATGTCCCTACTAGCACATAAGAACTTTGAGGTGAAATATATTTTCATATTTTTGATTTATGACTATACCAGGATGACTTGGGTTAGATTATTGAAGCATAAATTTGAGGCTTTTGAAAAATTTAAAATATTCAAAGAACATGTAGAAATAAAATGGATTTAAAACTAAGGTGCCTAAGATCAGAAAGAGGAGAAGAATTCACATTTGATGAATTCAACAGTTATTTTGAAAATCATGGGATCAAGATACAATTTGATATTGCCATAACCCCTGAGCAGAATGGAGTAGTAGAAAGGATGAACAAAACAGTTCAAGAAATGGCCAGGGCCATGCTTGATGAATTAGAAGTACCCAAAAGATTTTGGGGAGAATCTGTTCAAACTAATGTTAACATTATCAATAAATCTCACATAAGAGTAAACAACAATAAAACCCCTTATGAGCTATGGCATGGTATACCAAAATCAATAAAGAAATTAAAAAAATTTGGAATCAAATGCTACATTAAAATGAATGAAGACAAATTAGGTAAGTTTTATTCTAGATCTTATGAAGGTATGTTGTTAGGATAATCCTCCAGAAGTAAAGGATACAAGTGATACAAAAAAAGGGTCCATAAGATAATTGAGAGAATATATGTAAAGGTAGATAAGGGTCGGATTCATCAAAAGAGACATCAACACCGTAATGATTAGTATGATGAATCATCAACAATGAGTTACAAGACTATGGAATGGATGAGAAAAAAGAACAAGAGGATTTTTAGCCAAAGAATCCATCAAGGTATGTTCAAAAACATCATCCAGAGAGTCATATTCTTGGAAACAAGGAAGCATGTGTACAAAATAGAAGACAAATAATATATACACCTAGTTTTGCAAATTTTGCATTGTTATCCATGAGTGAATCGCACAATTTTTTACAAGCAATTCAGGATGATCATTGTGTCAAAGCCATGAATGAAGAACTAGAAAAAATAGAGAAAAATAAGACTTGGTATATTGTCCCAAGACTCAATCACAAGAATGTAATTGGAACTAAATGGTTATACAGAAACAATTTGAATGAAAATGGATATATAGTTAGAAAAAAGGCGAGGATGGTATGCAAATGGTATGCTCAAGTAGAAGGCATGGACATTGAAGAAACCTTTTCCCTATTTTCAAGAATTGAAGAAATCAGAATGATTCTTGAATTTGCATGATACAAAAAGTTTAAATTTTATTAGATGGATGTTAAATAAACCTTTTTAAATGAAAACCTAGAGGAAGAAGTTTATGTGGATCAACTTGAGAGTTTTCAACTAACTAACAAAAAATATTATGTTTGGAGATTAAGGAAAGCCTTGTATGGGCTAAAACATGCTCCAGGATCTTGGTATTATAGACTGGATAGGCATTTGCACCAACAAGGATTCAAAAAGAGAACCGTTGATAGAAAATTATACATCAAGGATGAATATAATGATTTGTTAATTATTGTAGTATATGTTGATGATATTATCTTTGGAAATAACATTGAATCAATGAGTAAGAAGTTTGAAGCTACAATGAAGCAAGAATTTGAGATGTCTATGCTGGGGGGACTATCCTTCTTTCTTATTCTATAGATGCATCAATCAGAAAGAGGCATTTCCATTTCTCAAAGTGAATATATCAAGTAAATATTCAATAAGTTTGGCATGGAAAATTATGCACTAGTAAGCTCTCCTATCACTACTAGTTGCAAACTAAAAAATTTATGATGATTCTCCAAAAATAGATCAAACCATGTACAGGTGTATGATAGTCAACTTACTCTATCTCACAAATTCAAGGCGTGACATCATACAAGCAGTGGGTTTGGTACTAAGGTTTCAAGAAAATCTTAAGGGAATTCATGTTATTGCAGTTAAAATAATATTTAGATACTTGCAAGGAACAATTGATTACGACTTGTGGTATCCAAAAGACAGAAAACTCACTCTCAAAACTTGTATAGACACAGAATCAGAATGACGTATTTATGATAGAAAAAGCATTAGTTGAGGCACATTCTTCCTTGGCCATTTTTTAGTGTCCTGGATCAACAAGAAATAAACTTCCATTTATCTCTCTAGAGTTGAAGATGAATATATAGCTACAACATCTCATTGTACTCAAGTGTTGTGGATTAAAAATAATATCAAGGATATTCAAGTTCCTTGTGATCAACCTGTCTCCATCATGTGTGACAATAACAATGCTATTAATCTCTCTAAAAACCTTGTTCAACACTCTAAGACTAAGCATATACCAATCTAATATCATTTTCTCAGAGAACAGGTTCACGATCAAGTTTTAAAATTAGAGTATGTTCCTTCCAAAGAGAATATTGCAGATATTTTTACCAGGAAATTACCAAGAGAACCCTTTGAGTATCTTAGACAGAATTTGGGGGTGATCTCGTCTTCTCTTCTTCAATAAAGAAAACAGTTCACTGAATCTTAGAAAAGTGCCCCATTTGTTGTTGTATCAGGGATAAATTTTCTTTTGTGGAGATGCACACAGTTGAAGTTTGCAATGGCTCTCAATGGTATTTTGTCTAAGCATAGTTCTGTGTGTGTAAAGAGGTCTAAAGAAGATAATATTCAAAGACTCTCTTTGTCATTTCTATCAAAGGGGGATACTAATAAAAACTTGCAATTGCACACATTGAAAGGAGGACAATATTGCAGTTGTGCACATTGAAAGGAGGAGCAACTTGCAATTGCACACATTGAAAGGGAGTAGCTTATCATAAAGGCCATTGTTTTGGGAATGACCTTTAAGAACAAAGAAGAAGGATCGTTTGGTTTCTGTCAATGAAAAAAGGGGAATTTGTTCTCATATGTTTTCATTGATGTCAAAATGAGCATGGATATGGTTAATTATAGTGCAACAACAGATAGAGGAAGTACTGAAAGCATGAGAACATAAGTGTGTAGAAGGATTGAAGGGCGAAAGGATTAATGAAACATAAAAGGATCAATAGAAAAAAAAGCATGGTAGAAAGTATGGTGCATATATAGAGGAATTCATGAAAGGATGAAAACAAAAGTTGCCAAAAGGATCAAAGGAATAAAGGGTTAATGACACAAAATAAAATATACAGGTTTCTTTGAACTAGTGAAAAAAATGGTGTAGTGGAGTATGGTGAGACGAAGTCAGTGTAACAGAATGGATTGCAATGAAATTTATGGAAGTTACATAGAAGAAAATATGTAGGCTTCATTGATTGAGTACGATGAATAGCACAGTGGAGTGTGACAAGAAAAATATCTTGTGACAAGTGATAGAGTGGAATGTGACAGAACGAGCAGGAATTTGGAAGTCAAGTGAGAGAGTCACTAGGGACTGATAACAATTTGGTGGGGAAACAAGGTGAGCGCACTCCAAGAAAAGTATGATAGGATGAGGACTTGTGACTTGAGTCTTGGGATCTTATTTTATAATTGTTATGCGTCCACATACAAGATGTAGAACTGAATGAAAAACATTATATATAGGGATGTGTTTTGTTTGAGTGAAGTGCAGATGAGAAGAGAAGAAAATGTGTGGTAGGGTGGTGCTAGGATGATTTGAAGATAAATGAGGATTGGTGTCCTCATCACTTGTAAAAACTTGGTTCTTGAGAGTATTGGTGTCCTCATTATCTACGACAGGTTGGTGCTTGAGAGGATTGGTGTCCTCATCGTTTGTGAGAGGTTGCTTTCTGAGAAGATTGGTGTCCTCATTATCTATGATAGGTGGGTGCCTGTCAAGTTGAATAATTATAAATTGTAAGTTAGTACTTGTTGAAGAACATAAATAAATATGTTTTATGGTTTTCTCCTACATTGGGTTTCCATGTAAAAGTCCTAGTGTAATGTTCTTTTTGTGTTGTGTTTTGATTTATGCAGGTATTACTGACTAAGTAAGAATTTCTAAATAATTTTAAATTGTTGAAAGGAAAGAAAATAGATGAATATGATTCAATAATGATGCAATCTCGATCTTAGTATTGTTGTAAGTTATAATAGGATGTTGATTCATTTCTTTCACTCACCACTTGTTTCAGGCAAGATTCTTTATTTATTTCCACTTGCAACAAATTCATACTCTATAGAGGCTGAGTGTTAGTTTAAATATACTCCTCCTAATATCTTACCAAATTTTCATTATCATCTCTTTATCTTTGCACTTGTTTATGCAAGCTTCTCATAGCATCAACCAACTTCATGGGATAATTTCTACCATTGTGTCCATTGGACTCGATATTTTAATTTCCCAAGTTGATATGTAAACCTCTTATCTCATCCTCATGGCTACAAGATCCCTGTGTTGGAATGTTTACAAGAAGAGTGTGCTTGTCATTGATGGAAAGAACAACAAAAACGATTGCATGTTTATAGGAAATAACAACAGAGAACCAAATCTCTAGAATCTCAGAAGAGATAATACAGAGTTGCACGTAGATAGTGCAGTGTTGCACGTAGAGTGCAAGTGTGCGCCAAGGTAGAGGGTAACTTTTTCCAATGCTCAGAAGAGATAATGCAAAGTTGCATGTAGATAGTGCAGTGTTGCACGCAGAGTGCAAGTGTGCGCCAAGGTTGAGGGTAACTTTTTACAATGCTCAGGAGAGATAGCATTATGAGACGGACAAATGAG
>SNQJ01S0168279.1:0-15896 GCA_010110895.2 Picea sitchensis
TATGTTGATGATGCTCCAACTTTCATGCTGTGATGTTGTTGTTGTTGTTGATGCTCTAGCCTTTGTGCTGTGATATTGTTGCTTTTGATGTTGTATCAACCTTGTGTTGTTATTGATGATGATGATGTGTTAGTGTTATACTAATCGATCAGCTTCTTGCTAAAGTTGTTGATGATGATGCCACTTCAGCTTCTTTCTGAAGATGATGATGATGATTCCACTTCATCTTCTTGCTAAAGATGATGATGATGATGCCACTTCAGCTTCTTGCTGAAGTTGATGATGATGATGCCACTTCAGCTCCTTGCTGAAGATGATTATGATGATGATGATGTCATTTCATCTTTCGTGCCGAAGATGATGATGTTACTTTAGCCTCATGCTGAAGATGATTATGATATCACCTTAGCCTTTCTGATGAGGATGATGATGCCATTCCATCTCTTTGTTGTGAATGATGATATTGATGATGAGAAAAACTTCCGATGATTTATAGATATGCCAATCAGTGTTCCAAGATGCTGTTGATGATGCTACCCTCTCTCTCGCTTGATGCTATTGTAAATACCCTTCTCGTTAAGAGGGTTTGTTGAAATAATGTAACTACAAAGAGTATTCTAATTATTATTGATGTATTATTCATTAGATCAATCCACTTTTGTGGATTGATCATGTTAGGCATTGTAATTGACAAAATCCCCTTTTGCGGATTGGTCAAACCCTAATTGTAATGGGCTAAATGAAAAGTTGGCCCTAGAATATATTAAAGTGGTTATAACCACCCAGATTGAGAAGTTGGCCCTGCCAGTGAAAAGACACCTCACTCCATCGCCTACTAGATTGTATAAATAAGAGAGGCTAGCGCCTCATTTGGACACACACTCACTTGTTCACCAGAGCGCAAGTTTGGAGCTGCAGTTGGAGAAGAATAAGAGAGAGAGAAAGGGACACTTGTTGGAGAGGAATTTTTGTATTTGTTTGAGTTATCTCTTGGCATTGTATTGGCTATCTATATTAAGGAAGTTTTTGCTGGGTTTTCTCCCCGATGAGGGTTTCCCAGGATAAATGATGTGTCTCTTGTGATTGTGTATTTCTCAGTGATCCTATCTATGCTATTGTTATCTAATTAAATGAAATGAAACTCAATAATATCTTAAACCTTTACACTTAGTTTATCGGTTTCGAATCGTGCCGACAAAGAAGCTTGTAATTCAAACACTTATGTTGATTACATTTTAATAGAAATACTCTTTTCTCGTTAGCATATTTGCTTATATAACATACTTGAGATTATAGTTGATTTCTGCAGTGATTTCCGTATATTGTGGTTTACCCCATGCCATTGAGAGATTTTCCTCGTAACATAATTGTCGACCATACTGGGGATTATAATCTTATTTTCGGGGTTTGGAGTGTTTTTCTCCTTTCATTTCTCTCGTTTATATTGAGTTTATTGTCATCTGATTGCTTGACAGCCTCTGTTCATTTTGAGACTGATTTTTTTATCCTTATCCTTAACCCGACAATTGTTTAATACATATACACAGGTTTTTACCTGACAGTCGCGTACATACGCGTGTTGTCCTTCTGCAAGAGGTGTATATATACAATTTTCCCTGAACAATCGCGTACATCTTTCTTGTATGATTGGTTGTTGAGTTTGATTTTTGCTGGGTAATTTTTGATGCTTGCTGAGTCTTCTTAGGTCTTTGTTTTGACTGTTAAGTGCCTGTAGAATGATAGGAAACCTTTCTTTGGTTGAATTTTCGGGCGATGCCTTTCTCATCATCCTTTTCATTGATTGCCCTTGCATCTTGGGCTGGGTGTTTGCTTCTTGATATCCTACTTGGTGGGTCTCTGATTGCATTTAGTAGAATCTTTATATCAAGTTGTTGTTCAATCCTTCCATTTTCATTCTTTTATATTGAAAATACAAAAATATTAAGCATTTTGCATTGGGCATTTGATCTTTTGGTTTCTTATCATTGATCTTAGCACATGTACGAAAATATTGAATTGCATAATTAAATTGAAAATTGCATATTGAAAATCTTATCATTTATTGGGACTTGAAGTTACGAATTTGCATGTTATTTATATTCATTTATTTTACTTGTTGAGTCATAACATAATCAATTTCACTACCGCACCTTTTTGACTAAGCAAGGCCACTAAAATCAATGTTGATAATTTAAAATTGATTAGAAACAAATTTATTTTCTAGGGTGCACAAACTAGCTTAGGATTTAGAGCCTTGGAATAAGATTTTGTGAGTAAACTTCTCCAAGTCTATTAAATCAACATAGGTGTCTGACTAAGGGAGTGGTGAAATCCATTGTATAATTGGTGATGTAAGGAGGATCTGCTTACACCAGAGTTAAGCACAAGGTCACATGAGTTTGGTTGAGGGGATATCCCCCCAATACCTTCTTAGCGTCATATATATTTCTGGGGATCTATTCGTATATGAGGATCTTGCTAGTACCTTTAGCTCTATGAGAGGCAGTTCTTTCAAGGTTTTGGGCTTTGTTACCCTTCCCATATGGTATACTTGACTTACGACTATTTGCCTGCACATCAGTTATATCGTGGTTGCTTAGTTGCTTGACATAGGTACCACATATGTTACTTGCAGGGGTTATTTTGCAGGTAACTTGGTTCAGATACGGGCCGGAAAACACACAACCTTTATGGAGGATTACCTCTTCAGGGGGATCTGTCCGACTGGTTGTTAAGCCTAAGAGGGCCCTTATAAATGATTCCGATACCGATATTTTGCAGGGAGTCTCAGGACCCTCTTGGGCGAGGCATACCTACTTTAGGGAGGGAGGCCCCTTTCAGCCTCTTTATCCTGTTTGTGTGCATATTGGCCTTTTGTTTATTTTGGGTGTGCTCTTTGATTATTAGTTTACCTTATGGTTGTGTATTACGYCGYGAGTTTTCATTATCATGGATAGTGGAGTCYCTTTGACTCCCTCATTTAGCGCTACCTCCCCCATGACATTCACTCATTTCATGGGGACGAATTTGTCTGTGTTTCATAATGGTATGTAGAATCATGATGCTCAGTCAATACCTTGGGTCTCTAATCATATTCCTCTTGATGTGCCAAACATGCTTTCACCTTTTCCATCCTCTCTTGCTTCTATGAATCCTATTTTTGGATCCGAGGGCATGATGGATCCTTTTTATACATCTTCGTTTGATAGGAGTCATATCCCTCAACCGACTCTCACAGTGGGAGGTTGGAATCTCCCTTATTACGGATCCAATCCTGGCTTCACTCTTCCAGGAGAAAATGCTCAAATGGGTGGTTATTCTTTTGATTACACCCAATCCATATATCCTTGTAGATTGGAGATCAAGTCTGGTTCTTATTTGATGTTATGCTACTATTTGACATTGCTTACATGGTTGATGGCATCTTGTTTTTATTGGATGATGGATCAAGCATATTATACATGTTTCTTTTGCTGCTCCAGGCTCAAGTTTTATGTTGAGATGCCAGTCGAGTGCTGTGCTTCCAGCTTAATTGCTGTGTTGAGATTCCAACCAAGTGTTGTGCTTCCAGCTTAATCGCTGTGTTGAGATGCCGACCGAGTGTTGTGCTTCCAACTTAATTGCCGTGTTGAGATTCCAGCCGAGTGTTGTGCTTCCATCTTAATTGTCGTGTTGATATTCCAACTTAATTGTTGATGCCAACTTAATTGCTGTGTTGATATTCCAACTTGATTGTTGATGCCAGCTTAATTGCTGTGTTGAGATTCCAGCATAATTGCCGATGCCAACTTAATTGTTGTGTTGAGATTTCGGCTTAATTGTTGTGACTCCAACCTTGTGCTGATGACATGCCCACCTCGTGTTGTGATTATGTGCCAGCCTCGTGCTGTGATGATGTGCCATCTTAAGTGCTGTGATGCCAACCTGGTGCTGATGACATGCCAACCTCATGCTGTGATGATGTGCCAGCCTCGTGCCGATGACATGCCAACCTCGTGCTATGATGATGTGTCAGCCTTGTGATGTGATGATGTGTTGCTAGCTTCGTGCTGTGATGCCAGCCTCGTGCTGAAGACTCTCATCATAGTGCTGATGTTGATGATGCTCCAGCCTTTGTGCTATGATGTTGTTGTTGTTGATGATTCTTATTTGATGTTTAGGCATTGATGGCTCTATTATTAGTGCAGGTGTGATGACAATCTCAATGATCGTACTGAAGCCGAGGAGCCGAGCCCAGGCTTCCATTAAGACCCGGTGCACTAAGGCTTGGTGTTAATGCATGAGAACCATCGCAACTGGACAGGGAGGGAGGGTGGCGGCAAGAAGGTTTAACTGCCCTCATAATCACCCCGTCCAACGACGCGTTTAGCCCATGTGTCACCCTATTCGAAAAACGTGTACATTAATCACTACAATACTTGATTAACACGAATTATTCATTAACCTACTTGTCACATATAAACTATACTGAAATATGACGAGCAACTCAATGACGAACGACATTTTTGCGAACGAAACAATTACGGACGGACGATGGATTAAGTGTTTGGACTAGTATATACTACACTAAAAGTGGTGTCATACCATATAAGATGATAAAACGCTTCTAATATTTTAAGCCATATGCTATCTTACTTTTTCATTATCAATTTAATTTTTAATGTACCTTTTGGCCTTCGTTATTTAAATTAACTTATTTCCAAGTCACATTGAATTAGTACAACCCCTATTAAATAAAGTCATGTGGGGTTGATTCTTAGCAATGGGGACTATACAATTGCAGTTTTGAACATGGTAAGGGCCAAACCTTACTTTTTCTAATCTATTTATTAACTTTCTTTTACCATTTGTCACTTTTTAATTTTTAGGTTCTTTAATACGAGATTAAATTAAAATATTTCTTTCATCAAGAATCACAAGGAAAGGATTGATAAAGTTAATTGTTAACTTTTTCTAATCTATTCATTAACCTTCTTTTAGAAAGTATAATTAAAAAAAAGAATTAGGTTATTTTCACTGTATTAAATTAAATATTTATTTCATTGAAGGATTGATAAAATTATTTGTTATGGAAAATGTTAAGTTACATTTATTTTTACATTAGATATCTGCATACTAAAAATATAGATTAAATTAAAATATTTTTTTCATTCATCAAGAATGATGAATCATAAGGGAATGATTGATAAAGTTAATTGTTAACTTTTTTTTTTAATCTATTTATTAACTTTTTTTTTTTAGCATCTGTAATTTAAAAAAAAATGGTTTTTTTCACTATATTAAATTAAATATTTATTTCATTCATCAAGAATCATAAGAGAAGGATTAATAAAGTTAAGTGAACGAATCATAAGAGAAGGATTGATAAAATTATTTGTTATGGAAAGTATTAGGTTTACATTTATTTTTACATTAGATATCTGCATATTAAAAAAAATATAGAAATCACATTTTTCATAAATAATTGGTTTCCATATATTTATATATTAGTTAAATTAATATATAAATAAGTAAAAACCATGTATTCGAATATTAGTTAAAGTTGATATAATAATAATAATAATAATCCATTTTTTAAGGTCACGGCCAAGCCAGCACACTAAATTGGTGTATGAGACCCCCTTGTTTGTGGGACAAGGGATCCCCCTCCGCCCAACGATTTGACTGGTAAAGTCTACGAAGATATACATACCCTACCCCCCTCTGAATTTGAACATGTAACCTCTTAAGAAGAAACACATGTTCTTAACCATAAATATGTGGGAACTACATCTTCATAGTTTTTACTTATTTGTATATTAATTTAAATTAACTAATATATAAATATGTGTTTACATATTATACTTAAATAATATATAAATACATTTCCATGTATTTATATATTAGTTTAACTTGGTTTCCATGTATTTATATATAAATACATTTCCATGTATTTATATATTAGTTTAACTTGATTTCCATGTATTTATATATTAGTTTAATTTAATTAATGGATGAATACGTGTTTACATATTCATATATTAGTTTAACATATATAAATAAATGGAAACTATAAATACATGGCTTTCATGTATTTATATATTAATTTTAACTAATATATGAGTACGTGGATGTGGAAAATATTAATATATTTGTTTATCATAGGTCATAACATGGGTAAGTATTCATATATATATATATAAGTTTTAATTTGTGAATATAATCCATATTATGAACCTTGCATTTTTTAATTATCCATACTTTATATTTATTTAATTAAAAAAATGAATGTGTAGTTCATTGTATGAGTTATATTAAAAAATGATGTTGTCTAATTGTTATACTTTTTCATTTTTTTCTGGGCATATTTTTCAACCAAATTTGTCTAAATTTGGCTAGAAATTGTTGAAATTGTAGATTTGAATTGTTTCGATTGTACAATCCAAGTGCTATAGGAGTTTTTCAAGGCATCAAATCCATTTATACATTCAAATAAATAATTTAAGCAATGAAAAAATGTGATTTCAAAAAAAAATGTATAGTCAGATTTCTATGACGTATGACGGGTCTCAGAAAAGGCCAAATGGTAGAACATCTAGACTACACCTTCAAAAAGTACTACATTATTATTTATTATATGGTTATTATTTTATGAGTACTACATTTCTTGTTAAAAGTAATTCATATACCCAAAAGTACTTTTATTTTTAGTCATTCATATACCCAAAAGTACTTTTATTTCTAGTCATGTAAATAGTGTTTTGTTTTAATTATTTTTATGTTTAGATATATTTTTTTAATTTAACTTAATTATAGTTACATAGATTGTAGTGTAAGAGGTGAGTTGTAAATAAACATTCCCCACAAAATGAAAAAATCATAATTTTTTGTTATATCTTTTAGGAAGCCCATTTTAGACCTCAAAATTCCGCTAATAGTGTGATAGATCTCCTATGTACAATAAAGGGGGGCATGCAATTGCTAATATCATTATCTTACATTTTTAGATTGGAAAGATTGAACTAGGTCTTGAGCTAGACTAAAATTCACTTAGAACCCATTATTGTTCACACTTCTGTCGGTAAGTGCCATACTAAGATAATTCTATAGCTATATGGGTAACTGAAAAATGAATTTCATTCGTTTAAGCCTCACATAAGGAGTATATATATCTACACTTGTTTTGAATTACTTATTCATGAGGAATGTTCTAGATCGACACTCTTTTATGACTCACCATTCCCTTTATGTGTAATGTCCCTTTGTATGCTTAATCAGGACATTGTTAGTCTCCACTATCTTAACGTCAACTATTTCTAGGGTGTAATCATATTTATCAGGATAAGATCTAGAGGCTGCATTTTTCTTTCTTATCAACTTTATAAGATTAAATCCTACTTACACCACACTTGGGTATACTCAAGTTTCTCATGAATATTCTAAAGATAATAATTAATTTTGAAATGTTTGGTGAATGTGCATGCATAGGTTTCAAAACATGATTCCAAAAAAGGAAAATAGATAAAATAAGATGGAAGATTAAATCCTACTTACACCATCCTTGCGTATACTCAAATTTCTCATGAATGTTCTAAAGATAACAATTAATTTCGAAATGTTTGGTGAATGCGTATCATAGGTTTCAAAGCATAACTTCAAAGAAGTAAAATAGATGAAATACAAAGGAGGTGGAATAACTAGCATTGCGAGATTTGAGCCTAGGACATAATGATATTGTTCCCAACATAGGAGTCCCATATGATTGCACCTTCGACAACTTATTTGAAACATATCATAGGGAAACTATAGTGAAAGTATAATCTCTCACTTCTCTCAATAGTGAGGCTATCAATTACATGGTGTAGTTATCTCAATTGCATATGATTGCAACCAAGGTGAGATGTTCCTTTGTTCCAATGCAATAAACTAATTAATCAAGAAGAAAAACACCAAAGAAAAAACTATGTATTTTGACAAGGTATTGGTCTCTCAAGTATTGGTCTCTCAAGTAGCCCCAAGTTCAAAGACTTAGGGTCCCACGTCTAATTTTTTTAATAAACAAACTTGGGGTCTCACGTCTAATTTTTTTTAATGAACCTTGCCAACTAAGCTTTGGTTTTTCTTTGTGCAATATTCTTTTAATTCCATTGATGTTTCCAATGATATGAATTTGCAACTATATTTATGAGTTGTAGGATGCTTGAGTGTTAATTATTCAATTAATGGATTGCTTACTCATATGCTTTTAAATGCTCTGCATTGAGTGAATTTGTGAATTGATTTTATGTTTCATTTAAATTTCATCTTTCTTTCTTCTTAAATGAGGATGACCTAATGGTATTTATGCTTTCCTATGTTTCATGGATATTGATTAAGGTTTATAAATGAAAATTGATTTAATATGTTTTACTGCACTACACTGCACGAGATATCAAAGCATCGTCATCACAATATTAGCAAGACAAAAACAGATATTATCACCTTGAAACTAATGATCATTCAATATAACCATGAAAAGTGAGATGCCAATTCACACAAGTTGGAAGTGTCAGTGAAGTTGCATAGTGAAGAAATAAGTCAAATGGTAATTGTAGATAGAAATGTGAAACCATTCGAGTAATGTGATATGCGAGGGGAACACATGTCATGCATGCAAATATTTAGCAATGATGTTATGATATGTTTAATAAGGTAAGATCACACAAATGATCTCAATTTGTTTTCAAATATCAATTACTGTCTAGCCTTAAAGTGCTATTTTCAAGCATTGGGGGATTGATATGTGAAAGGGTGAGGATGGATATATATTGATCTCACACAAATGATCTCAATTTGTTTTCAAATATCAATTACTGTCTAGCCTTAAAGTGTTATTTTCAAGCATTGGGGGATTGATATGTGAAAGGGTGAGGAGGGATATATATTGATCACAAGCACAAAGATACCATATCAATTTTTTTTGGTGGTTATCAATATCATTTATTATCATTATGATCTCTCGAGCAATTTTCAGAGCATTGTGGATGACTACGAGTGGTATTTTCTCTTTTGGATTCATAAGGTGTCTAGGGTGACCTTTATATAATGAGGTCATGCAAGGTCATGTATGTCATGTAGATGACAAGGTCATTTAACTTGGAATCCAATAAGATGGAGGAAGGACATGGCTCTTATCATTGTTACAATCTCAAAAATTTGCTTGAGGAATCTTTAAACTATAGTTGTATGGTTTTGTAGTTGATATTTCTTATACACATAGTTAGATCGCTAAACTCAAAGACTAGTACGTATTATAGTACATTGATTTTTCAAATAAAGGATAAATAATTGACCTCAAAGGCCAACAAACACTCCAAAACAATGATTTTCCAAAGAAAGGCTAAATTGCTAACCTAGGAAGCAAATTGTTATGCCAAGCTATGCGATTAAATTGGTTAAAACTTGTGAGAAAACACCAAAATAATGCAATATATATTTTATATTTTGACAAATTATTTAGGCATTCAGCTAGCCCCAAATCGCGAGACTTGGAATCCCACATTTAATTTTTTTTAATGAACCTTGTGAACTAAGTATTGCTTCCTTATGCACTATTATTTTAATTCCAATTATGGTTCTAATGATTTTAATTTTGTGATGGTATTCATAAGTTGATTGATGATTGAATGTTAATTATTCAATCGATGGATTGCCTACTCATATGATTTTAGATTCTTTCATCATCAAGTGAAGTTGTGAATTGATTTTATGTCTCATTTAAACTTAAGCTTTCTTGCTTCTTACATGAGGATGACTCAATGATATTTATGCTTTCATGTGTTTCATGGTTATTAATTAAAATTTGTAATGTTATATGTAATACATATAACATTTGTTATATGTATTACATATAACATATTTTATATGTAATACATATAACATATGTTAAGCTTGCTTGCTTCTTACATGAAGATGACTCAATGATATTTATGCTTTCATGTGTTTCATGGTTATTAATTAAAATTTGTAAACATAAATTGATTTAATGTGTTCCAATGCCACGTGGTGCACAAGATTCCCAAGAATCATAGTCACAATATTAGCAAGGAAAAGATTAAACTTATCAACTTGAAAATAATGATCATTCAATACATGGATATGCCAAGTCATGCAAGTTGGAAATGAGTGAAGTTGGTGATCAATGATATAAATATGAAATCACTCTATTAATGTAATATGTGAATGTATTGATTATGGATTTGATCATATAACCATGCAATTAATGTGATATGTGAATGTATTGATTGTGGATTGGATCATCTAGCCATGCATATGATTGTATTACAATCTTAAAAATTGAAGAGCTAGTGTGAAATAAAAATTGTATTGAAACCAATCACCCCTCTGGCATTATTTTTACAAAATCGTTTTCTTTACCCACACAAACATTTCCTCTTCTCACATATTTGTATTAATTCTTGTTGACAAGAGTTGGTGTTGCACCAATAGTGGTTATGAGAAGATATATGGATGATCTTGTGGTGTGAGTGCACATTTTTTTTGTCGTCTTAAATAAACTATCATGCTAAATTTTATTCAATATTGAATACGTATTGAATGAAAGGAAGGGGAATTTTGAAATGTGCGCTTGATAAAAAAATTAACTAGAAGTAAACACAATTAGCTTAGATTATATGACAGGTTTAAAAAACCCACATGGAAAGGAAAAGGCTTGAAATATTGCATTTGTTGGAATAGTTAAGTCATGAACAATTAATTTTGAATCAAGAAACTAGATGAAAAGATATTGAAATTGATTCATTTAATAAGCTTATTTACTGTAAATCATTAACACATGATTGGATTTTATCATGAATTTAATAAGATGCTAAATGGAAAGAAAATAATGTTAGACTTTGGGAAAAAATATATATAAGTGGTTTTCCAAAAGACCAAGCAAGATCCTTACATTGTTACTGCGAAAACCAACACCGTCACTGAGAGAATATGGTAACCTCACCTTCATACCTTTCTCTAGATTATTTTGGTGAATTTGAAAAGAATGCTAGAGACATTGGTTATAAATTGTTAAGACATATTGGATATGAAGGACAAGGGCTAGGAAAGAGAAGAGAAAGCATACTAATCCCCAATGTAGCTTAATTGAGGGTCAAGCATAAAGGCCTAGGTTTTGATGGTATAGAGAAAAAAGCCATGAACACCAAGATCACATTTTGAAGGAAAACAATATGATAGAATTGACTTGCTCATAAGAATAAAGTGCAATAACAAATGAATATGGAATCACACTAAACAATGCAGTGACCCAGTCTGCACCAACACTTAGAAGAAATAGAAATCCAATCATCTTGAAAAAGAAGAAGGAAAAGAGGTATGCATCAAGGAGGACATCCCTCATTTGTCACAATTGCAAGAGGAAAGGCCATAGCACGAAACTATGTTGGTACATAGAGGTATGTTCAATATGTGGGAAGAAAATCCATCATGTGGCATCTTGCTGGGAGAAGTAAGCTACAATCCATAAGCCATATTTTTTTTAGAGGAGGAACGGAAAGAAGAATTCCCAAAACCAATAATGAATTCAAAGGAAAGTGGAGAAAAAAATTATGTCAAGAAATTCATACAACAATGACACGAACTTCTTCCACTATTGCGAGTTGAGTGGGAATTGGGAAGACACGTTTTGGTGACTTCATCAAAAGATTCAACCTAGGAACAACATGACTAAGAGAAGAGTGTGGGATGTGAAGGGTGATAGAGGTAAATAACTCACTGCATCTCCAACCCAAGGTGTATAATTTGTCCAAGGAATGATAGTAACGTAAGAGGTCAACATCACCATCGAAGAGGACAACATGTTGATTTCAACAATAAAGGAAACCCCACTCCAATGTTTACCTGCAATATTCTAGAATAAAATTCCCTTCTTGGAGATGTATTGAAGATTGGTGTAGTTGTTACGAGGGAAAAACTCTCTATGGCCAAGGGTAAACCACAACAGATAGGTATGACTGCAGAAATCAACTCAATTCCAACATATGCTATATAAACCAATGTGCAAGATAAGAAAGAGGCCTACCTCGATCCAATGTTTGATGATGTTCCACTGTTGAGCACTTAGACCCAAAGCTTTATACTTGCAATAAGTTCTTAACAAACGAGCAGAGAAAGTATATAGTGATGATATAAAGGGGTTAGCACATTAGATATCATAATAAATCAATACACATTACAAACATGCCCATGGATAATAATCATACATTTGCAATATACCAATAGGACGGGAAAGGAGTATTTCTATTAATAATTGATCAGTAGAAGTGACAACATTACAGACTTCTGTGTCGGCATGGTTCGAAACCAAGAAACCAAGTTCCTTCCAACTGGGCCTCCACCACTTCAATCCTCCACCAAAGGCAAGCTCACAAGAGAGAGTTAATGAGGTTCTCTCAAAAATAGGGAAAGAGCTTGGGGGATGAGCATTGTGTTCAGATTTGAGGGACAAAGGGATGCAGACTCAATATGAAGTAATTTCTCCAGAGTAACTTTGCTCTCAAAGTTGAATACTTTCTCCCCTTTTCCATAGCTCAAAATTGTGCTTTTATAGCCTTCAGAATGCAACTGAAGGGCCGAGTCAGAATGTTTCCAGTATGTGGAAGGCAAAGGATCATAGATATTCTGTCGTGACATGGAAACCCAACTTCATTTTTGTATTTTCTGGCACAAATCCTGATGTACGCGGGCTGTAGTGGAGTAGCCAACGTATACACATCTTGCATAACTAATAGGTATTGTATAGGTGAAAAAATGTACATTTTTGGCTTTGGATTCATCATAAAGGATGACAAGTCTGCATAGGGAAATGGAAAAAGGCCCTCTATGCAAGATAACAATGGTGAGGCAAATCTCTCTATAACAGATGCCCCCTAATGTGTGAGATCAGAGCAGCATCTGCGATGGCTGAAATACATTATAAATAACCCAGAAGTGGAGTGGTAGAGAACTAGCTGGACGAACTCAATTGCTTATTACATTATGTACTAAATTTGCATACATGGCTGCCAAGAATACAATGTAGATCCATGTGGAAAATATACCAAACAAGTGTTCATGGCCATGAACAGGAAAATACAAATGTGGTTGTATGCCAAAAGCTGTGATAGTCATGAACAAGGCCCAGTGAAACCGGTCTCAAAATCAATTTGAAGATATTTGTATACCATGAAGTATAATATGATCTCCCATGATCACTAAAGTCGAACAGGTGCTGGTCCAATGAAAGAGAAGCAACAACTCAGGAAAGATGTGGCCACATAGTGATGTCTTCAAGGCTTCTACATAATCCGCCAAGGTGCAAGTCTACATCATGTGAAAAAGGGAGTTGAGGTCGAACATGATGAGACATCGTTTGATTACCGGTCATTGAGGTATACCGTTAACAAACGCGAGACAACCTACCAATAACAAAAGTAAGCATCAAGGCATCGAGTACATTTCTACAAGTGCGAATAAAGGAATTGGTGTCGAACACTTGAGAAATCCATTGATCATGAGACATTGATGTATTCCCATCTGTCAATGGTGAGAGAGTCTGCCACTAATGACTGCAAGCCTCAAGGCACTCACAAAACTCTAGGTCCCATATCCAAAATAAATGAGCTGAAGTTGATGGAAAGAGACCCACTGAAAGGAGAACATTAAGGCATCTCTCATCGATCAACACGAGGAACAAAGCAAGAGCTTCATGATTTGGTGGATATTAGACTAAGAATATGTTCAGGAACCAACAATCGTGTGCGTCTTTCGCGTGTACCAAGTGCAAGAGGTATACGAAAATGACCCTTTGAATAACAGCCAATGATGAAAACTGCTGACAAAGGTGAGGAAACCACCAATAAGGATAATGGCAACCAAGACACTACACAAATCCCAATGTGTGAATAGATGTCTTTCCGTTGAACACAAGGGAAACCACCCAGTCAACGACCAATGATGAAGTGTTGATTGCTGGGTTCAAGGTGACCTACCAATGATGAAAGTAGGGCCAGGGTGCATAATAAGACCATAGTATTATGTGATTCTGAGACAAACTGAGGGTATGGCCGACATGAAAAGTCAAGATTTCTGAGGAGTGGCTGACGCAGGTTGATAGACTTCCTTTGAAAAAGAGCATGGGACATGGTGGACTCCGATAGCATAGACTCAATGATGTGACTATTAGATGTAGGAGGCATCAATAATGTTCTCTATAGGGACTGGAAGAGTAACCAGTCGGTAGAGAAAACTCTGTAACTAGATTAGCTTCCTAAGGCCATGCTAAACCCAAAATTATGATGATGCAAGGACTCAATAACTTTGTGCTTTGTTCAAAGGCGACACGACTGCAGCCAATTACAATATAGTACTCCCTTCCCACCCGTATTTTTTTTGTTTTTTCATAACAAATGAATGCTATGATACAGAGGAGGGAACAAGTGTCATAAGTAAGAAAAAACTAGTTCCAGTAGTGGAACGTACCTATGCTCAATGCAGGGGAATGCATGCGGGAGATGGACACTTGGGGTGATGTTCCCTCTAGGGTATAGAGTGTCAAATTGTGAAGGATATAAACAAGGCTTTGCTTGGTTGAGGATGCAAAAACTGCTTAGGAAATAATTTATAACACAAAGCGAGAACTGGCTAAAGGCTCAATACTGCAAGCGAGGGCATGAGATGCAATCACAACTTAACACCAAAAAATGTCCTTTTTTATGTCTTTTAGTCTACTTGGTGTAAAAAAGGGGTAAACTTGTGCCAAAATAGACGTCTTTTCAAATCCAATTTACGAGTGTGAAAAAGACAAGCTCACTCGACAATCTTTTCTATTTTTGATAACGAGTCGGAAAAGATCTTAACTAAGACTCATGACCTTTCAAATCCAATTTTAACGAGTGTGAAAGGGACAAATCACTCGACAATCTTTTAGTTTTTTTAGACAAGTTGGAAAAGAGATTAATTAAGACTCATTTTTGGGAGTCCACGGGTAATAAGGCCGCATGTGTATGAATGAGAGATGAGGTTCATCATAAAGTCATGTATCGAATTATAATGGACTCTCGGTCCCAAGGGAAAAACTCAACATGGGCACCAAATGACAAAAAGGATCTAACTAGGGTACCCATGTTTGGTAAGTCTCTACCAGTTATTAATGATGCTACTTATAACAGATGGAGAGTCATGCATCGCAATAAATGGGTTCGCACCTAAGGCGTAAAAGGCGAAAGTCAGAGGATAATGTGAAATGCATGATGGAATAAATACCTATCCTATATGATAGGTTATGAAAATACCTACCTGAGGAGATGAACGACCAACCATGATGTTGAAATCTGCAAGAAAACTGAGTCAAAACTACAAAACCAACTTAAAACCATTCTTGAATTAGTCCATTAGGTTAAAAAATAACATGAAACTATATAAAGTGGCTAAAAATAATTTATAAGTAGTAATAAAATTAAAAATTACTGCATCATTTTGATTTTTACCCAAATAGTGCAATTTGGACAAAAAATACCTCCAGGATTCAAATGGCGATTGCGGGGGCATCGGGCAACGGAATCACAAACTGTCTGGATCAGGTAACTCTTCATCTCATCCTCTTCAAATTCACTGGATTACATTTTTGAATTAGGTTTCCATTTTTTATTTTTTGAGGGCGTATATTAGGATTTTAGGTATACGTGGGTTTCCTTGTGTAGGTCGCGTGTACGAATAGGTATATGCCCATGTGTTAACTGTAAATTCTAACCTTGTACAATATCTACTGCAAACTGATATTCAGAAAAGAACAGAAAATATACAATGGCAAATACAAACATTACACAGAGATTTTTCACCTGGAAACCCAAACCGGGAAAACCAGCATATATTATATTCAT
>SNQJ01S0168279.1:15906-32546 GCA_010110895.2 Picea sitchensis
AACCCTAATTCCTTAACCGGAAATAGAAAACCATCGGCAAAAAACCATGTGTCGAAAAACCACCTAATATCATGTGGTCCCGGAAATATGTCGGCCCGGCGAAAATATGTCGGCCCGAAACTGGCGAAAATATGTCGGCCAAAGAATATAACACATACCCAACATTAACCATAGGGAGTGTGTATTGAGCCCTACACACAGATGTGGGCAAGTAATCCACGTATATGTATGCAATTGGCAAAAAAAAGTTTCTTAACTCAAGAATTGATTTGTTTTTTGTAGGATGGTCTTGGAATGGAGAGAGCGAGAGCACGAGGAGGTAGATGCAGCTGTGGATCGAGATCCAGTGGCTCAAGCGACTTTAAAAATATGTGGTTTGTACAAGTTTTGGGCTCTCAAAGGAATGAGGGCCCAAGTGAGGTTGTTGGAAATGTTGGTGGGTTATTGGGATCTTGATAGCGAGATATTTATCCTTGATGGACAACCATTAAGGATCAAAGTAGAGGACATATACTTCTTGACTAGTCTATCACGTCGAGGAGAGGTTGTGGACCTCAAGTCACGCGGAGCAGGGAGTGGGATGAAGGTCGAGGAGTATATCAAATCCCACTGTGTAGCAGGGACTCCCATGGTGGGAAGTCAAGTCCCCATCCAGGCAATCAGTAACCTCAGTTTGAATATCATTGTGCTCGTGCTTACCAGGATCATAGGTTCAGCCTCATTGCATCAAGCATCAAGACTGCTTATGTTTTATGCAATGGAGTGTTCGAGAACCACTGTCTATGATTGGTGTACCTCATTGCTGACCAATATGAAAGGTCAGTTGACATAGTGCAAACAGGGGGGTAAGTGAAACTTCGGGTTTGCCTCTATTCTTTGTAACTTCTTTTTCAAGTGGGTTCCAGGTCTAGGACCTAGAGTGGAGATCCTTCCTAGGGAACCACGTGATCCAGCTATGGCACAGTGGATCGAAGTCATGAAATGATAGAGGGGAGGTAGGGTTTCAACACCCTACAACGATGACTTTTTCTTTTTGTGGCGGAAACAAATCATTTCTCTGGATGACTATCCCTATGCAGGGATCAATTTCAGAGGAGATCCAGATATGCTGCTTCCACCAAGGTCCGTCTATGGAACTATAAGTAAAACATTTTTACATATTTCATTTTTTTTTTGTGTATTTTTGTATTTAAAGAACAAAAATATTTTTTGAATGGTGTTTGAATATTAACTAGATACATGTGTAATCGCAAACGTGGGTCCACAACGACCAGAGGGATTACTTCGACATAGATAGAGGAACCGGGGAGATGAGGCGGTGGGAGGAGAAGTGGAGAGGGTCCTACAGAACGTGTAGGGTAACCTGTCTCATTTGACACAGAGGATTCCTCTGGTTCAGGTAGAGGATCTACTTGAAGCCATGCAATGACAGGTGGTTGGTGTACCTAGAGCATGGGTATGAATCTTTTGGCATCTCGCAAACGCCATGGTTTTCTATCATGATGCACATCCGACGCAACATGTGTAGATGTCTTGGGATATGTATATCGACCATATATGTATTTTGAGGGTTTTAGCCCCAAGTTTTGTAATATAAACACCATATTATTGAAATATATAAAAAGGGATCTTCGACTTTACTTATATCTTAAAATGCGTACATTGAGTTAATGATTTTCTTTGCTTTATTAATGTGACAAATGCCAATCTAAACCATAGTTAGCGTAGGCATTAGATACATGATTAGAACTCCTAGGAATGTGATAATATGTAATAAAATCAAATTGTCGTTCTAAAAGACGTACCCGTAGGAATCGACGGAGTAAAGTAGGATCACGCACGTAGTAACAACTGTTCAATTGACATACTACTAACTGGGAATCCGGGAAAACTTCCAAAGAGAGAATACCATGTGAGATAACATCGTGCAAATTTTTTATGACAACACTATATTCAGCCACGTTATTCATGGATGGCCCTAGGCATGTGCCACCTGAAGATACCAGTAGACCCTTAGGTTAGTAAACCACCCAGGCGGCGGAAGCCAAGTTTCGTGTATGACGACTGGCTGTGTCTGCGAATCCTAGGTAGACCGATGACTTCGTTGACATCTTCCAACAAAGGGAAAATGCGATAAGCAAGCTAAAGATAAAATAAAAGGAAAAAATAGATGTATATACACTAAATCTACATTAGTATACAAAGAGTTCTGCCCAAGCCTAGGGCTCAAGCATAGTACCTTTTCAAGTAGAGCCCATTTCTAGGCTCGACCAACTTATTCCCTTCATAATCTTCCAACTCATAGGCTCCTTTTTCTAGAACCCATCGCACGATGTAAGGACCGTGCCACATGGGTTTAAACTTGCTTGCCCCTAGTGGTTCTTTGGATTGATCATACAAGAGGACCAAGTCACCCTCAACATACAACTGGGGACAAATAAACTTATCGTACTGAACTTTAAAATGTTTCTTGTTTTCCTCGATAGCCGTAAAGGCATCCCGATGCTACTCGTCAAGACTCTCTAGGTGCACAAGGAGTCGCTCTAAATATGAAGTGTTAGGTAGGGGCTCGACTGCCAACTTGAGAGAAGGGATTTCACATTTAATGTGAAGGATCGACTCCACACTGTGCATTAACTGAAAAGGGGAAAAACTAGTGCCAGTCTTAATCGAGGTTCGGTATGCCCAAAGCGCGTGATATAGCATGATGTGCCAATTGGAGTTACTCCAACTGATAGTTTTTTGAAAAATGGTCTTGAGAGACTTGTTGACGGCCTCTACTTGTCCATTTTCTTGGGGGTAATAAGGGGATGAATGACTGTGTCTAAACCCCAACTTAGATGCTAGTTCTACCATCATTTCATTATGAAAGTGACTGCCATGATCAGTGACAATATCACTCAGGATACCGAACCAGCTGATAATTTGGTTGAACACAAAGAAGGTTGCAGTCTTCCCATCATATTTTACAGTAGGCATGGCCTCAACCCACTTAGTGAAGTAGTCGATGACCACAATAATATGTTGGTGCCCCCTAGCTGAAGTTGGGTTGCAATCGACGAAATCTACCCCCCATTTGGTGAAGGGACCGATGGTAATGACTGGGTGAAGAGGGGCTGGATGCAAGCGCATTTTCCTAGTGAACACCTGGCAGGGGTGACACTTCTTAACTACGTTTATACAGTCTTTAAAGATAGTGGGCCAGAAATAACTGACTCACAGGATTTTTTGGGCTGTCGCAAGCTCGGATAGGTGACCACCACAAGCCCCTTTGTGGAAATTGTTTAGGATGGACTTGACATCCTCATGATTTAAGAAATGACACAAGATATTGTCTATTCCTTGGCGATATAAAGTGTCGCTAGCGATGGTATACTTTTTGGCTTGATATTTAACATGTCGTCGATCATCTCATGAGAGATGCTGAGCGAACTTGAAGGTTTGAAGATATAAAAAAATATCTCCATACCAGGGGTCGGACGATGAGACAAGGAAAATGTGTTCGTCTGAAAATGAATCGACATGGATAAAATCCTCATCTAATCGTGGAAAATCGGATATTAACTCCACAAAAACTAGTGATTTCTTGGACTTGGCCGAAGCAAAGTCGAGATCAAATTCTTGTAGGATGACAATCCATTTATTATATTTCCTACCTATGATACGCCTGGTGAGGACGTATTGAAACATATTGACATTAGCAACCACAATAGTTTTGCAAAGCAATATATAGTGACGTAAACATTGGACTACATGAACGACATCCAAAGCTAGCTTTTCAACATGAGAGTAATTAAGCTCAGGGATGACTAGATTTTGACTAAGATAGTAGATGATGTGCTCATGGAACTCATCATCCTCCTGAACTAGAACCATACGAATCATCTCAGAAGACACGACAATATATAACAAGTAATATATACTGTAATCAGGGGATTTCAGCAGAGGGGCCGATACCAAGGCTTTCTTCAAAGCGTCGAAAGACTCATGGGCTTGCTCATCCCAGATAAAAGGAGTGTCTTTCTTCAAGAGGTGCATCAAACCCTTAGTGATATTGGCATAGTTCACTATAAAACGACGTAGAAAGTTAGCTTTCCCCTGTAAACCTTGAAGTTGTCTAATTGTGCACGGGGGAGGCAACTGAAGTATTCCCTCAACCTTAAGAGGATCTACCATGATCCCGGTCTCATAAACTAAAAATCTTAAGAGACGACCAGACTTAACGCAAAAGATGCATTTATGAGGGTTTAACCAGATTCTATAGTAACGATATCTTTCAAAAAGTAGACGAAGGTGTATAACATGATCCACTCTCTTGCAAGAGTGAGAAGCAAGATCATCAAGGTAGGCTTCGACTATGTGCTTGAGATCATGAAAAGAGAAAGTCATGGCACATTGGAAGGTTGCTCCAACATTTTTAAGGCTGAAAGGCATTTTTCGGTATGTAAAAGTACCCCAAGGACATATAAATTCCGTCTTGTGTTGGTCCTTAGGTTTGATCTATATTTGGTTATATCCCAAAAATCCGTCCATAAAATAAAATATATGGCTTCCCTCAAACTCATCAAGAATATGATCAATGAAATGCATGGGGATGTTATCTTTAGGACAATCCTTGTTCAGGTTGCGAAATTCCATACACACACGAATGGTTCCTTGCTTTTTATTCACGGGAACGGGGTTGGATACCCATTCGGTCAAGGGAATCGGGTAGATGAAGCCAACATTAAGTAGCTTCTCTACCTCTGTGTTAATAACAGGTGCCTTCCTAGGATTTACAGTTCTAAGAAGTTGTCGAATAGGTTTAGCATCCAGATAAGTTCTAATATCATGTTATACAATAGAGGGGTGGATCCCTGGCATCTCTTCGTATGACCAAGTGAATACATCTCAAAATTATTTGAAGAGTTTGGTGTAGATCTGAATTTCTTCTGGTGAACAATCCACACCTATATTTACATTCTCAATCTTGCCAGGGATAGGAGAGATATCGATCGAGACGGTAGGATAAATACTCGCCATATTTCCCTCAACATAAATTCCGTGCATATCAAGTGGAACTATGGTGTGACCGACTATCTCACTCAAGGTAGAACATAAATCATCTTGCTCGATTCTTTCGAGACTTGGGAGAAAATGATGATGCATATCATCCCAAGGTCTCTCAGAACCATTCATGGCTTCGAGGATGGATTCGTTTGAAGTCAAAGTCTCATCTAGATAATCATGCGAGCATGATGACGAGGTGGCCCATACAGGCCTAAGATCATGATCCTCCTCGTCCGTCGGCGAGGTAACAGAATCAAGATTTGCAGAAGAGTCTAGAACAAATTGATACACAATCTCCACTGCTGATAGTGGCATAGCCATGCCAGTGTGCAACTGTCCTTCACCTGATGAAGTGAAAGAAGGTAGGGTCCATGGATCACTAAAATAGGAAGTGCAGAAAGGTATGGACCTCTCGGTTGATGTAGGCCAACAAGACATGGCGTAAACATGGTGAATCGGTGTCGAGAAGTTGAAAGTACCCATGAGGGAAGAATACATTTCGACATCGATATTCTCAGTTGTTGACTGAGAATTGTCGATCACAAGGATCTACGGTCCAACCAATGCATTAGGACTAGAGTACGCAGAGGATAACTAGTCAATAGTCACGATCTCCCCTTGATGAGGAAAATAAAGTATACAGAAAACAAATGATACGACGACGACCATAGCATAGGTCTAATTGCGACCTAGTAACAGATTATAATCGAGAGGCGCATCAACTACCTATACTTCCACCTCTATCATATTCCCACCTAATTGGACCGGAAAGGTGGGGAGAATACCATGAGGGCGGAAGGAATGACTGTCAAATGAAATCAACATGTTGGATGACTTGGAAAGGGCCGGAGAACCAAGATATTTCCAACAGAACAGGGACATCATGAAGGTGGTAGAACCTTCATCAACGACTACTCGTTTGATAGTATACTTGGAATACTCCACATGGATTTGGAAAGCCACATGGTAGGGTAAGCGAGGCTTCACATCCGTGACATCAAACTTGATGAGTTTTGGGCCACTAGGCTCTAGACCTCCTAAGGCAGAGAGCAAGGCATTCCTCTGTGATGGACATGTATGGAGTACCTCAAAATCCGACATCACACAAGGTGTTTGGCCCATATCCTCAATGATAGCGTAGTTCTGGGCGGCTCTAGAATTAGGGTTGTGGGTAGAGTGCTTAAGTCCTCCTTTCGAAATACGAGGCGGTGGCTCTGGTTTCTCAATATGTAAGTTCATCTCTGGAGCAGGAGGAGGAGCTTCTAGGCCGGTACTAGCTTTTGAAGAGATATAATCTCAAGAATGGGTGGCTACATTGATTTTTGTGTCAACCATATTGATACAAACACGGTCTCCATCTTGTGACAGTGGGTTTTGACCTCCACCGGGTGCATTTCTGGCATTCGAAGAGCTCGAGGCTAAGTGCTGATTGTGTGGGAATGGATTCATCAACACAATAGGTGATAGGTTTAAAATTATTGCAACCTCCGTGAGTTTGGGGCATAAATGTGTAAGGTGGTCATCAGTACAAAGTTTACAAGGAAACTTCACCTTACGTTTCTCTTTCTTTCCCTCTCCAACGCAATCATTTTGCTTCCCATTATTATATTTGTCCTTGGGTTTGTTACCATTTTTTCCACCCTTACGGTTGTTTCAACCTTTCCTTTTATTCCCATCTGATTGCAGGTCACCAGTTGGGTTCTTCGACGATTGAACTGAATGCACATCCATCGACTGGGTGGGTTTGGAGGATCCTGACGAAACTGACCCTCCAACATAATTCGTTGCCAAGTCTGCGGGCTTTACATTGGTGGACCCTACGATGCCATTGGCATGAGGTCTGAGATTTTGTCTAGGATCGTGATTTGTCCATGGTGTGTTTGGAAGAAGGTGGCATAACATCCCAGACTGAGAATTTATTAAATCTAATTGTCGGGCTATGAAGATAGCTTCTTCCTCGCTAAAGACCCCAAAAGTAGCAACATCCTTTGATATAGGAGCGTGAAAATACTTTAGGAACCATTCTAGAAGAAATGATAGGGGTATAGGAGTCTTAATCAATCGTTTCTGCCTACGCCATTGCTGGATATGGTCCGAGATGTGAGTGGCGGTACCCTGGTGTAGAGTAGACAAAAGTTCGAGGCCAACATCGTAATGAATGGGTAGTTGAAAGTGGTTGAGAAAGGATAGCACCAACTAATGAAATGACCCATATGCCCCCCTAGGTAGCTCAATGTACCATTGTGACACAACTCCAATAAGAGTGCATTGAAACAATCGTAATCTAATAGAATCATGGTTCAGAGAATTTGATGAGCACCAAAGGTGAAAAGTAGTGACGTGATCACTAGGGTCCTTGCCATTCTTACCTTCAAACTTTGGAATGTCTGACGAAAGTTTGGTAGGGATAGGGGGCCATGTGGGATCATGACTCACTGGGTCATTCATTAATTTAGATAAGTATGGCAGATTAAGCTTGGCCAGAAAGGGAAGACGGGGTTGCGACACCTTATGCCATCCTCCCGCAAAAGGTTGTGCGTTAGGAACTGCATTCCATCCAGGGTTCTGGTGAGGACCAAAACCTTGTCTGGAATTGTAATTCCCTCCTCTGGGTTGATTCGTATAAGATGAATTGGGCATCATCCCATTAGGAATGTTCTGATAAGGGTTATGAAGATTGCCCCTACCTGGATTAGATCCAAGCTGGGGGTTATGAAAGTTCCCCCCAACCGGATTAGATACGGGTTGGGGGTTTCCCAAAGTGTAAGAATGACCTCCTCCAGGTGGGAAATCATAGGATTTAAGTGGATTCGTCATGCCAAAATTATTGGTCGGAATCGACACCGAGGAGATAGGGATATAGGGTGGAACTTGTCTGCCAGCTAGGTTGTTCCATCTAGTTGTAGAAGGATTGGACCTGAGGTTAAGAAAAGGGACACTTCTTAAGTTAGGATTTTCTTGGGGAATATGAGAACCACCAAATGGGAAAGGAGTGTAAGGAGGTGTAGTGCCCCCAAGCCCAATTCTAGCATTAGGGCCAACAACTGGGATGGTAGTTGAAAACGGCGATGTGAAGTTAGGCATACCATAAGAAAATGGACTAGAAGCCATAGGGATGGACTGAACACTATAACCCGACGAGTGTCCTAAACCACCAAAAGGGTTCGAGGCAAGAGATGAAGCATTAACTATAGGCCGAGCCATAGTACTGGTATAAGCCTTCGACCCTGCAACTGTAGTGGTTGCAAGAGTTGAAGGGGTGCCATTAATTATGGTGGATATGGGAGTCGAAGAACTCCCAGTGTTCTGAAGACTGGACTCATTACTCATCCTTGTGGAACCACAAGTATGAAAGGTGGATGTGTGTGTACCATGCTTGATAACTCTATGCCTTTTAGAAGGCAAGAACTCGAAAACCGGTGGTAACTGTAACAATCGAAGGGACCGGAGAGGAATGTGGTTCAACTCCACGATGACTTATGACTCTACAAAATAAAAGTATATCCTAAGGCCAACTAGTAGTCAAAGAACATACCAAAAAGTCAAACGACCAATATGCATGCAAACAGGCTAAAGTGGTTGAGTGGCCTCCATTGCTAAAGAAGGTATGTCTCATCCAAGAGGGACCTGATACTCCCTGCTAAATTTTGGAGGTAACATAATCAATTATAGGGGCCCTCGTGGGCTTAACAACCAGTCAGTCAGATCCCCCCAGAGAGGTAATCCTCCATAAAGGCTGTATGTTGTCTGACCCCTATCTGACCCAGGGTACAAGCATAATAAACCCTGCAAGTAACCTATGAGATACCTAAGTCAATCAACCAATAAACTATTGTATAACCGATGCACAAGTGAGTAGTCGTAAGTTCGGATCGTTGTATGGGCAGGGTAGAAAAGCCCGAAACCTTGAAAGCACCACCTCTCATAGAGTTATGGGTACTAGCAAGATCCCCAAATATGAATAAATCCACAGAAATATCTCTGATGCTAGGTGAGTATCCAGGGGTTATCCCTTCAACTAACTTCGTGTGACCTCGTGATTAAATCCGGTGTGAGCGGAGCCTCCTGATATTACCAATTATACAATGGAATTCTCAACTCCCTGTCTCACACACATATGTTGATTTAATTGCCTTGGAGAAGTTTACTCACAAAATCCTATTCCAAGGCACTAAATCCTAGACTAGTTTGTGCACCCTAAAAAATAAAATTGCGACTAATCAATTTTAGTTTAAAGCGTAAATTTTATTGGCCGTGATTATTCAAAAAGGTATGGAAGCGAAACTCATGATGTTATGACTCTGCAAGAAAATGAATATGCATATAATGCAAAGTCTATCTTTAACTTTTCAATGAATGATATGCTAATAAAAAGAGTGCAATTTTCAATTTCAACTCTGCAATTCAGAAGTAAAATGCAATCTTTCATTAGATGAACTAAGCTAATGATAAAGGCTCAAAGAAAAAAATGTTAACCAATGAAAAATGCCTATTTTTTTGTATTTTCAATATATTTAAAGAGAAAATGCATGGACTGTAAAGAAACTTGATATATAAATTCTACTGTGTATAAATGAAATAACTCAAGCAGAATACCAAACAGTCAAGCAAACCGCCCAGGGTTCAAGGACAAGAAGGATGAAAAAAAAGAGAAAGACTACGCCCAAAAATTCAACTCCCAACATGTTTCTTGTCAACCTAGAGAAACTCAACATGCACTACAGAGGCCTAAGAAGGCTCAACAATCCCCAAAACTCACCCAACAATCACTAAACCAAGAAAACAAGTAAAGGGAAGTGGTATACGCGACTGTTCAGGAGAACATGGCGTATATACTTGTCCTGTAGTAAGACAATAGGGATGTATACACAACTGTCTGGGAAAAAGGGGTGTATATGCTTTAAAACAAGGCCAGGTAAAGGCAAGAAGGCTGAAAACTCAGACCCAGAGTGAACATAATTTTTCAAGTAGTGATACGACAAAAAACGCAAAGGAAAAAAAAACAATGTAGGAAGGAAAAGTGCTTCAACCCTTAGAAGGAAGATCTCTCTCGAGTGGAGTCACCAATTCTGTTATGAGGGAAAAACTCTCTATGGCCAAGGGTAAACCACAACAGACATGTATGACTGTAGAAATAAACTCAATTCCGACATATGCTATATAAACTAATTTGCAAGATAAGAAAGAGGCCTACCTCAATCCAATGTTTGATGATGTTCCACCATTGAGCACTTCGACAAAAAGCTTTATACCTGCAATAAGTTCTTAACAAATGAGCAAAGCAAGTATATAATGATGATATAAAGGGGTTAGCACATTAGATAGCATAATTGATCAATAAACATTACAAACATGCCCATGGATAGTAATCATACATTTGCAATATACCAATAGGACGGGAAAGGAGTATTTCTATTAATAATTGATCAGTAGAAGTGACAACATTACAAACTTCCGTGTCGGCACGGTTCAAAACCAAGAAACCAAGTTCCTTCCAACTAGGCCTCCACCACTTCAATCCTCCACCAAAGGAAAGCTCACAAGAGAGAGTCAATGAGGTTATCTCAACAATAGGGAAAGAGCTTGGGGGATGCACACTGTGTTCAGATTTGAGGGACAAAGGGATGTAGACTCAATATGAAGTAATTTCTCCAGAGTAACTTTTCTCTCAAATTTGAATTCTTTCTCCCCCTTTCCATAGCTCGAAATTGTGCTTTTATATCCTTTAGAATACAACTGAAGCGCCGAGTCAGGACGTTTCCAGTATGTGGAAGGCCAAGGATCAGAGATCTTCTGTCGTGACATGGAAACCCGACTTCATTTTTGTATTTTCTGGCACAAATCCTAATGTACGCGGGGCTGTAGTGGAGCAACGAACATATACGCATCTTGCATAACTAATAGGGAGCGTATATGTGGAAACATGTATATTTTTGGCTCTGGATTCATCAAAAAGGATGACAAGTCTGCATAGGGAAATGGAAAAAGGCCCTTTGTGCAAGATCGCAATGGTAAGGAAAATATCGCTATAACAATAGTGAGGTTAATGAAATTCCCTCATCTTTGTACTATCCAAATATTGAGCTAGTTCCTTTCCTTCAATATCATATTCTATTGATGATTTTCACCTAAAAGCATAAATGTGAAGGATTTGCCAAATGTTTTGGGTAGAAGAAGGTGTTATGATTTCAGACCAAGGAGATCATTCAATTGACAATGTTGTAGAGATAGAGCTCTAGTAAGCACATGCAAACCATAGAGGTTTTTTTTGATGCCAAAAAGTATTTGATCCTAGTAAAATAAGGTACACCACATTTCCTCTTTTGGATTGGTTGCATGATAACATATGTTTGTTGGAATCTCACTAAACATGCAAAGACCAACATTCGACCTAGATTTCATTGGCTACTGAGATAGGCCATCTCCAAGTTTGAGAATGCAAGAGACTTGCATGCTAAATATGGGAATGAATTTTGAGTGAAGAATTCATATATGGATATTTTTTAGGGATGAGAGTTAGTAAGCATAATTTTTCACTCCAAAAAAAAGTAATCTAGTAACCAAAGCCATGAGCTAGAATTAGAGTTGTAGCCAAGATCCATAGTTAGATCCATGTTCTAGAGAAACATATAGAATGTACATTGATGTAGATTGGTTTCCTCTAATATTTTGGAGACAAAAAATCCTCTCAATGGTGAGGTGTGATCCAAAATGGATTTGAACAAAACAATGGTTGTAAGACTCGATACCCACAAGTGTAATTCAACAATTAATGAAGTTAGAAAAGAAAAAAAAGACAAATTATCCAATGAAGAAAGTAAATGTAGAAAAGAAAAGAAAACAAAGAAAAATAAATAATTAAATGTAAAAGAAAAAGGGAATAGGAGAAAAAGAGAGGAATGAAAAATGAAAGGTTGGTCTCTAGGCCTTCCCATTGCTCCAACTCTTCTATATCTTCTTCTAGTTATTCTAACAAAGGATTTTTTTGTTTCCCAAGAAGGGAGGACATCATAGAACCATGAGCTGCATTGCAATTGGATAATGCTGAAATCAAAATTGAGCAACAACTCAAAGATAGATTTCTTGTTTGGGTTTCCAAGGTAAAATCTTCACGTTTATGGTGTGTTTGACTTTTTTATTGTGTAAATTATATGCGTGCAATATGTTTCTCTTACTTATGTTTAATGTGATTCTCTTAGTCTATTAATGGTGGGAATGATGAATTTCATATTATTTTTTATGTTATTGTTACTCAATTTTCTATTGGAAATTGGTGAATGTCATCAACTTTAACATCCTCTTTGCCCATGTCTTTCTTAATTGAGATCCATTACTATTATCAATTGAATGTATTTGTAAATATTTTTATTAGAAAATCATTTTTATTTTGTTTGGTGTGAATAATAACAACTTTGAATTACCCAATTGTCATTTTATTTTGAGAACTGAGATAAGAATTGATGGCTATTTCAATTTAGTAGATGAGTTTCTAAATTGGAAAACAAAGAATAGAAAGAATTGGAATGATTGAGATTGGTGGATAAAAAAAAACCATCCTTAACAAATTCAACATGATTTCAGGCTATATGCAACTTTCTCAACAAAATTTTCATCATTTTGACTTTGCTGGAGGTTATGGGTGGCCATACATAGGCCATACGCAGGTTAGTAAGAGGTGTTGCACATCTTGAAAGCCATACAATTTGTTAGGAATTTTCTTGGCTACATGGGATGGTAGGGAGACTGTCACATTCCGTTTTGGTGGAAGTTTGAGTGTTGGTTGCATCCAACAGATGCATGGTTTAAGGAACCAATAACCAAGATTTCCACAACCATTAATTAATAGATATTTGGTATTTTTCATTTTTTTCATTTGGACATATCATGGTTAATATGTTTTCTTAAAAGACTTGTCTCATTCCTCTTAAAAGAATTGTCTTGTTCTTCCTTGAAATTGTCAAAGTATTTTATTAGTGAAAGGATGGGATGAGACAATTCCCTTCACTTGTGAAAGCATCACACACGACATCCAAGTCACTTTGGGAAGGAATTATACATATGATCCTTTCCTTGTATTGGAACTCTAAGTCAAATTGCAAGTAAATGTTTGTTGAGTTGAGTTCTTTTGTCATCCAAACATTGTTATCCAAACATTGCATAGTAACATGGTAACATTGTTCATTCTACGGGGAAATAGTTCATAGATTGAGTAATCAATAAATGCACTCTTAAGGAGTTAGAGAGGGATGAATAACAAAACAATATCAATTTTTCAACCTTCTTCACAATGAAATAATTAATTTAAAGTGGATATTGACTCTCAATGAGGTCAATTGAATTTTTAATCAATTGCATATTTTAATGGAGAAACTATGTGTTTGTTGATTGTCATATTGTAGAGAAGATGTTTGTTTTTATGCATCCTTGATAGAGTGCAATTGTTTACCCACTATTGGAAATGGATTTGGCATTACGAAGAAAATAACCAAAGCATCCTTTCATTTTTTTTGGAGAACAATGAATGGAGATATTTTGCACATACAGAGTTGGAGTGTGTCACTCAATTAGCACCTAAACCTAGGGCAAGGAAAGAAAGAAAGAGCCAAGACTTGAATTAGGGAAGGATAGGAAATCCACGTGTCTCTTCCTAGTGATAAAAAAATAGAATCCAAGAAGTCAAGTCCTAAAATCAAATATGAATATAGAGTTCTCAGTGATAGAATAATTGTAGAGTGCAACTGGTGGTTCTGCTCTTCAATTTTACATTGATTTTAGAATCTTTGAAATCCATTTAGTACATTGAAATATTTTCATAAGACTGAGAATTATGACCAAAATTTTAATTCCATAGAGGATCCATGTTGGTGAAGTGAGTGGGATATAAGTCCCTCATTTATGGATCACATCACAAATTGTTGTTAAACAATAATAAAATTGTTTCATTTTTTTTGTGATGACAAAGATACAATACCTTCACCACCTATAGGTCAAGACAAATTTCCTAGACAAGAACATATGAAAACAATCAATTGAAAAAAAAATATGGAAAAATTGCATGATATCACATAATTCATTAAACACCAAGAATTTTGAGAATGAAGGCATGATATTTATCAATACTCCCATGACTTAACAAAAAGAAATGCCACATTTCTCATTGAATCCATTGAAAATAGTTACAAAAAAAAATGTCTAGGAGAATTGAGAATGCTTTCCTCTTAATTCACCAACCAATCACATGGATAGTGAGTGACTTATGGTGGGGCACATAGACCCTCGCTCTTTTATAACTGTATTTGGAACTTGTGATGGGATAGTGGGCCCTCTAATCCCTCCCATACTTTCATAGCCTAAGGGAGAACATGAAGTCTTCAAGTCACTTATTTACCTATTTTCCTTTTTTCCTACTAGTGAGTTCAAGTGCCTTGGGAATCAATATAGAGAAACTTGATTGAAATTTGTAGAAAACAAAAATTTATTTAATAGTATAAACACAATGTTGCTTGATCTTTCTGGAGATAAATTGTGTGTAGAATTCTTTGACCTCGTTATTTAATCATCTTAACAACAGTTCGCCTCATATCCAATTTACTATGTAAATAAAAAATGAAAGCTCTCTCCCCATTTTGGATGTTCTCTTCACTTGTCTCCCGAATAACACTCTCACCCACCAAGTTTGTAGGAAAATAATTCACACCCAATAATAAATTTATGCCCATTCTCACCATCACCTTGCCCAAAATTTTGTTGTTCTAAAAACTCTTGTTACTTGAGCCATTCAAATTTACGATCCTTATTTCCTTGAGAAATAAAATGAAGGAATATCCATCAATACTGAGAGGAGGGGGTGAATAAGTATTGCCTATTTTTTCTTATTAATTTCATCAATATTAAGCACACACATTAATTATTCAATTAAGTAATATATGATGAAAAAAAAACCTTATGAACACAAGATTTTATCGTTGAACCCAACAAGGAAAACCACCAATTCTTTTCTCATTAATAAACTATTATTTTACAAAACTGTTTTCAAGCTACAACTTGATGGAGAGACTTTCCCCAAGTTTCTTTAGCTACGATTGAAGGGATGCTTCCACACCCCATTTACCATCTACAACTGGAAGGAGGCTACAACCCCCTAGTTTATTAGCTACCACTGAAAGGATTCTCCCACACCCTATTTACCAACTACAATTGGAAGGAGATTTTGACCCCCTATTTAGTCAGCTTCAACAGACAAGGAAGCAACAACTCCCCTTGTTCACAAACACCAATTGGTAGGAGGCTACAACCCCCTATTTAGTCAAATACAACTGAAAAGGAAGCACCTACTCCCCTGCAGGCTCCAACTTGCCCTTGCACCACCCAACCACCCTTATTTTCACAATGTAATTCAATATCTTTTGCTCTTCATTGAATTTGAATCATGTAGCCATTAACACAAGTCCTATCAGATTTGACCTTTTGACTTCGACTTGTTTTCCCTTGCTCTACCGTTCCACCCTTTATGAAGGTTATAACATTTATAACACTTTTACTGTACTCTATTCAAATAACCAGAGATACTATAAATTCTTCAAGTCTTCTTAGAGTCATTAACTGGTGTACTTTCTACTTGTCTGCTGCAACCTCTGCTTGTATGGTCTTTTGGTTATCTGTAGTAAAACTTCATCTCTTTCTCTTTGGATTTTGTCATTTAATATTCAATGAAACTGCTGCAGTCCAATAAAGGTATTCTATGTCAAATACTGGATTGCATAACTGCTTCTTTGTCTTCTTCTTTTCTTTATCTTCAATAAGACATCGACATGCCCATTAGAACTAACAGTTCTTCATCTTGAACTCTGCTTCTGTTTTGATCTTATTATCTGAACTGCAGAGACGCATTCTTCTCAACACTCTTCCTCGTTTATATAATATTCAAAATGGTGTGAGAGTGATACACTGTGTCCCTTTGTTTTGAACCATCACACCTCTTCATTTAACTTAACCATAATCACTGTTTTATCATTTTTACCATGAAGGATTTTCATAAATTGATCACAGTTATGGATCAATTTCATCATTTTAACTCAATCCCGAATCCCTGCAATTTATTTACAGAAACCAAGTTCTGCAGAGGTGCTTCCTTCAAACCATTACATGTTACTAAGTGATACAAAACCACCGGCTTTATCAACTTTAGCGACATATTATATTCTACCTTTTAAATATCTTATTCTATATGACCAATGGCAGTGACCAGATGCTAGGCCAAATGAGTGATTGAGCGCTTATCAATTCAATGGTCACAATTTAATCCTTACACTCATCCTTTCACTGCTTAATCTGATGGCTAGGACTTAATCAAGCATTGAGATGGATGTCCACCATTTACTTTGTGACTTTGTGCTTTGCATGAGTGTGAAGTGTAGGCAGTGTAGTGGAGTGTGGTGGCTGAGCGCGGAGGTGGTATGGATGAGTGGTTTGGCGGTTTACTCGGAGGGGGAGGGGTAGGTGGTAAGTGGTAAGGAGTGATGGGGGTATGATTTAACAGGAAGGCAACATGTTATGAGGGCATCGCTTGGGAAAAAACCACCAACTCAGAC
>SNQJ01S0168285.1:14730-25483 GCA_010110895.2 Picea sitchensis
TGCCCCCGGACCCCACAGAGGGGGTACCCCCCCTCTGCACTCCACCGCGTGGAAGAGTGTACATACTTCTGGGGTGTAAATACTTCATGGGGTATAAACATGGCTGAAATTAAAAGACCTTTAAATCAGGAAGATAATCAGGCTCCACAACCAACACCTATGTATCAATAAAAAGCACATATCGTCAAAATATTAATTATTTAAAAAAAATTGTTAGTAAATGGGAGACATTACACATCATGTCCCATGTGGGTGCTTTGTTGACAATCGGCCACCACATAAAAATGCAAGTTTTTAGGGGACATTTTAAATGCCACAGGCCCCTCCACCACTAAGATGGCTCCCTTTGTTGGATATCTATGTTGAGTTGAGTGTAACCCTATTTTTGAGTGTATATACCATGAGGGGTGTGTTTCCATACTAACTTGTCATCCCTTTATGTTATCCATATATGGGATACCTTGAGTTCTCTAATATAATTGGCCCATAGATCAAAAAAGGCCTCCCCTAGTCCCAGTTGAGTTAAGTCCTTCCATTCTTAGCTCCACATGGTAGTGTGCCCCAAATCTGCTATCTAATTGATATAAAAATAGCCTTGAGTATGTAGTTGTTGGGTCAAGGCTATGGGGAGTAGATGACTATCCCAACTACCTGGCCATGGATATGTTCCAATACATACCTTTGTCCATTTTCCTATCCTCCATGCTAATCATTCCCCAATAACATGAAAGGATTTGATGATTTCCTTCCATATGATTGAGCAATTAGTCATATCTTTTACTGGCCTTCTAATCCATTCCTCCACCAATTTTGAATGGATATATTTGTGTATAAACACCTTCGTCCACAAGATTTCTGATGAAATCAGTCTCAAGCATGTTTGGAACAGCCATAGATTCCCATTTAACCCATGGCATAAAAAATTGTTCCTGAGAGCCGACACACAAGAACTTAAAACATGTTCTCCTTGCTTTTTCTAACACTCCTTTGGGAATCCAATCCAGGGACATCTAGTAAACTGGGATGACCTCCAATGTTGATTTAACTAGTATAAATTTTTAACTCAAGAGAGCCATATGAAACTCCATATTTTTAACCTCTTTTCCATTTTCGCTATTAGCCAGTGGAAGTGTTCTTTCTTGTAGAAATTTGGTTTTAGTTGAAAACCTAGATATTTTAATCCTGCATCAAATTCCCTTAATTCATAAGGAAATGAGGCTTGATAATATAATTTTTTTGTTTCCTCCAAGTTATGGACCAAAAGAGTGGATTTTCTCTCATTAATTTACATACCTATCACCCGATCAAAGATTTCCAAAATGGTATTCAATTTTTCCTCATCCCCTAGGAGCTCATTGCAGAAAATCAATACATCGTCCACAAAGAGGAGGTGTGTCAACTTTAAAGTAGGTGAAATAGAGATGTCTTGTCCATAACTCCCCTCATAGTTGTGTATCTCCCAGTGCTCTGCTAAGCCCCTCTGCAACTAAGAGGAAGAGGAGGGGAGACAGAAGGTGGCCTTGTTTAAGGCCTCACTCTACATGAAAGAAAGGGGATATTTCCCCATTGATAAGCACCGCAAAAGAAATTGTTGATATGCATCTCATCACCTAATTAATGAAGGGCACTCCAAACCCTAAGTGGGCTAAGAGAATCCAGATATATAACTAGCTTACTGTATCATAATCCTTTGACAAGTCTATCTATAAGACTGCTCCTTTGGATTTCCTAGTTTTTATGCTGTGAATAGCTTCATGTGCCACTCCAATGGATTCATGTATCTGTGTTGCTTCCAGAAAGACAAATTGTTCGTGGAAAACTGAGGTAGAGAGAATCGACTTTATTCTTCTAGCAATTACTTTCGATACCATCTTATATACAGTTACATAATGAAATTGGTTTGATGTCCTCTAGAGTCTTAGGGGGGTCAGACTTAGGCATGAGGGATATGAATGTGGCATTGAGTGGAGTGTGCATATATCCTTCCATGTGATATTCCTCCACCACTTTGAGAATGTCACTTCCTATGAGATCATAAAGGCCTAAGAAAGATTTGACATTCCAGCCATCTGGTCCTAGGATTTTGTCCTTTTGAAAATTGTGAAGGACCTCCTTAAGCTCTTCTTCAGATACCTCATCCATAAGGTTTCTATTATATTCTTCATTCACAAAGATCGAAAGGTAAAGAGTCATCCTGACAATGTCTGCAATTGAGACTTGCTCATCCGCCTTGAAAATATTCTGAAAGTGGCTCTTTCCAAGATGTGCCAGTCCATCAAAGGAGGAGACAACTCTACCCGAGTGGTCATTTAGACTCCAGATAGTATTTGATATTTTCCTTCCTTCTGCATCTGCCTAGAATAATTTTGTGCTTTCATCCCCACATTCTATCCATAATGCTCGGCTTTTTAGATGCCATGCTCCTTCTCTGCCATCCAGTAGTTGTCTTTTTTTCTTTTCCAATGTCAACAACGCTTCTTTTTTTTATGAGTTTGCATAACCCCCTCCTTCAAATTCATAAATAGTTTGGAGGGTTGTTTCTATATCCATTAGATCTTGTTCATCCCTTTGCCTCTTTTTATGATCCCATTCAACAATTTCCATTTTAATTCTCTTTAGATTTGTTGCAAATTGAGCAACAACTGAATCTCCTAACTGATAGATATAAGAGACTTAGTTCTCTATGACCGGGTTGTGAAAACTTTCCTCCTTGAGCCAAGACAAGTTGAACTTAAAAGGGCTAGTTGGTTTTCTTATCCCCCCCTGCAGCTTCCAAAAAAATAGGAAAATTATCAAATTCAATTCCATTTCCTACCCATTATCTTATATGAAGAGGGGTTTCCAATAATTTCTCTGATATAAGAAAACGATCAATTATTTTTGAAATTATGTCCTCCCCTACTCTCATATTCCTCCAGGTAGGGTTGAGTTTTACCAAAGCTACATCTGACAAACCTTTCTCGTCTAGGATGTGTATGAAGAATACATATAAGGGGTCAGTCCTCGCCTTGGGTCCCCATATCTCAGCAGCTCCCACTAAGAAATTTAGGTCTCCGCCTAAGATGAGGGAATCACAGTTCATAAAATAATTTTTGAGCAATGCCTCCTGAAAAGGCGACATGATCTAGGTATGGCTCGTAAATATTTATAACTAAGAAATTCATTCCCGGTTCTTCTGACCAGATATCCACCCCTAGGCAGGAATCAAATCCTTAGGAGTTTTACATCTTGATAGTTTTGGTATTCCACCCAATTGTCAATCCCTAAAAACAACCTCGAGCATCTACACCTATAAACCTCCAATGCTTGAAAAGAGATAGTTCCAGTAAGGTTATGATCGCCACTTTTTCCCCCAATCTTTCCTAAAGAAGAATAACATCAGGTTGGGTTGACTCCACCATCCTTTTGAGGGTTGATTTTTTGGAGGGGTTCACCACACCCCTGCAGTTGAAAGAGATAAATTTCATTAGGGAACCTCTTCCAGGGAAAATGAAGCTCCAAATTCCACCACAATGGATAATTGTTTCTCGGCCCAAATCCTCCATCCTTTTACTCATACCTCCCACAACAGGAATATATCTATTCATGAGTTGATAGACTATTTCTTCCTCCTCTGAATCCATAGATGACTTGGCTGCTATAGATACCATTGCGTGGAGGACAAAGGCCTTTTCTTGGGCTAAGGAACTATGGTCTAATGATGGTCTCAATGAAATAAAACTTGACTCAATCAAAACCCCAGAGAGAAAGGAAATATTTTTTAGGGGAACCGACCAGTCCCTACCCAAAAGAGTTAAAGAATTTATCAAAAAATTTATGGGAGGGGGAGAAGGAAGCATACCCATATGGGGAGATAAATCCTAGCATGCGGCCAAAGGTGCCTGAGTTACTTGTGTTATCTTCTTAGGCTCATGAATTTTCTCTTGTGCCATTTTGTCCATGAAGGTGCAAGTGGCACTGACTAACAATGTGGTCGTGTTGATGACATGAACGACATAAAAAAGGGATGCTTTCGTAGTCCAATTTCTGAATATAATGTCTATCCTCCATCACCATCTCCATCTCTTCTGCAAAGTCCTCCTTGATGTCCGAAGAGAACAAAATTCTAGCAATTGTTAGCTCGCTTGTTTCTAGAAAGGACACGTTTACATCTAAAAATGACCCCATAGTGTTCCCTAGGTCTTTAAGGATTTCTCTAGTAGAGAACTCGGCTGGTAATACAAGAAGGAAAACCCAAATTGGGACCACATTCATTCTTTCTTTCCTAGCATGAAAGAGAGGGGTCCATTTTTTGAGCAAATTTAAAGAGGAACCAACGCTTCACCATCAGTTGCACCGAGGGTATATGGTTGAGGGATTTTTACCAATACCTTTCAACCCACTCTCAGAGAGTTTTGACACCAAAGAAGCACCCTCTCGCCCTTCCAACCATTGCAGTGGTGGCCATATCTACTACCTGGGGCATCTTCATGTTGAACCCTAGCACAGGCTTAATTGTCTTCCATGTTGACTTGATACAATTATTCTTTTTTTCACCATGAGCTGGGATATTTTATCGCAACAACGGTTTCTCCACCCATTGGGGGTGACCCCCTTGACAAAATGTGAAGCAGAGAATATAGAAAATGGAAAACAAGAAGATGAGTAGAGAGGAATAGAGTTCTCTATATTATTGAGTATATAGTTGAGCTAACTAGGCTCAAGCAAATCAAGAAACAAAACAAGAGATCCTAACTAACTCGTACAGCTGGCCAAGACAGCTGGCAGTGTATAGTCACAGTTGGCTCCTTTTTTGTATGTGACATATCATTCAATATTCTTCTCAACCACACATCTTAACAGGAAGTTGAGGTAGTAGCGACATACTCTACCTTTGCAGAAGATATTGATACAATGGGTTGCTTCTTTGATGCCCATGAAATCAGGTTCGTGCCCAGATGAAAAACATGTCCTGAGGTGTTTTTCCTGTCATCTAGGCTTCCTGCAAAATCACTGTTTGTATAACCAGAGAGATGATTATCATCAGACTGAGTGTACCATAATCCAAAATTGAAAGTGCCTGCAACATATCTTAGAATCATTTTCACTATCTTCCAGTGAGAATCTTTGGGGGATTCCATGAACTTGGAAACAAGGTTGGTTGCATACATAATATCAGGCCTAGTTGTTGTAAGATACAACAAACTTCCTACTAAACTTTTGTACAGGGTAGGGTCGGGTCCACTGTAGAGCCTTCATATTTCTTTCTAAATTTTGTGTCTAGGGGTATAGGATTTTCTGTTGGATTGCAGTATTCCATGCATAATCTTTTGATGATGTTTGTTGCATACTTTTGCTGACAGACAAATATGCCTTTGGTTGATTGGTCAACCTCAATCCCCAAGAAATATTTCATGATGCCAAGATCTGTCATCTCAAACTTAGATTTCATAGCATGTTTAAAACTGGTTAACTCAATATTTTTGGTATATATCATGTCATCAACATATAAACATACAATCAAAATTTTACCATGTTGATCGGTTTTGGTGTAAAGAGTTGGCTCATTTTGGATTCTGTTGAAACCACTCTTGATCAGGTAAGTATTAATTTTGTTGTACCACGCTCTTGGAGCTTGCTTTAATCCATACAATGATTTCTTCAACTGATACACTTTGGTTGGTTGCTCTCTGACTTCAAATCCAGGTGGCACTGGCTGATCCACATAAACCTCTTCTTCTAAGACACCATTTAGGAAGGTTGACTTGACATCCATCTGGTATACTTGCCATTTGTGTTGAGTTTCTATGGCTAAGAGAGTCCTTACAATGTCCAACCTTGCTATTGGAGAAAAAGTTTCACCATAATCAATACCTGGTTGTTGTGAGAATCCTTTGGCAACAAGTCTTGCCTTGTGTTTTTCAATTTGTCCCTTTTCATTTAGTTTAGTTTTGTAAACCCACTTGACACCAATACTCTTCTTGTGTATAGGTAGATCAACAATATCCCATGTCTTGTTCTTCTCAATGGAGTCAATCTCTTAGTTCATGGCTTGAACCCAATGTGGTTCCTTAGCTGCCTCTTTAAAAGATGTGGGTTGGCATGACATTAATGCAAAAATATTGTGTTGATCAATGTCATCCAACCGCTGATGGATTTCTCTCAAACTTCGAATTCTCTGATTTGGAATTTCAGAGGAAGAGTTTATGTTGGAAGTTGAGTTATCATGAGAACTTTCAGATTGTACTTGTACCTACATCCTTGGAAGAGCAGGTTGATGTGTTTTTTGTCCTGAATTCTCTATGTCTTCAGGATGTGACAACAATGGATCTTGACTGTCCATTGGTTGATTTTCAAACTCGTTCCAGAACTGATTTTCAAAAAAAATTACATCTCTGTTGAGAATCAGTTTCTTTGAGATTGGATTGTAGAGCCTGTAATATTTTGATGTTTCATTGTAGCCAGTAAAGATGTATTTCTCACTTCTATCATCCATTTTCTTCGTTAATTCGAAAGGTACGTGAGTGTATGCTATGCATCCAAATGTCCTGAGATGAGCAACATTTATCTTTGTCCCACTCCATGCTTCTTGAGGGACCTTCATCTTGAGACCGGTGGTTGGAGATCTATTCAGGAGATATGCTGAGCATGCTACTGCTTTAGCCCAAAATGTATTTGTCGGACATTTCTCTTTGAGAAGGCTTCTTTCCATGTTCATTATTGCCTGATTTTTCCTTTCAGCCACTCCATTTTGTTGTGGAGTATACCTAGTTTTAGTTTGCATGATGATGCCTTGTGATTTGCAGAAATTTGCAAATTCTTTGGAGTTGTATTCTCCTCCTCCATCTGACTCGAGAGATTTTACATATTTGCCACTTTGTTTTTCAGCTTCAGCTTTGAATTCTTTGAACTTTGCAAAAGTTTCAGACTTGTGTCTGAGAAAATAGATCCAAATTTTCCTGCTAAAGTCATCAATAAACACTACCACCTATTGACTATGTTTGCATTGGTCCACTTAGGTCAGTGTGAACCAACTCTAAGTGTTGTTTGGCTTGAGTGGAGGATTGTGGAAAACTAGTTCTCTTATGTTTTCCAAGAATGAAAGACTCACATGGGGGATTTTTTTATTTGAAGACAGGTAGACCTTTGACCATGGAGTGCATCTGTAGAAGAATTAGACTCTGAAAGGGTAGATGTCCAAATATTGTATGCCAAATCATAGTTTCATTTGGGGTGGATGCACTTTGTGCATATGATTGGATCAGATTTGCAGTTATGAGGGTCAAGGGAAACATCCTATTCTTGGTCATGTGGATTTTAGAAATCAATTTTTGTCGGGGGTTTTGTCATATATCTGACATGATGCTCCTTCAAAAAGTACTTTATAGCCATGTTCAATTAGTTGTCCTACACTTAACAAATTATGTGTCATATCTGGAACATGATAGACATTGCGTATGTCTTTCTTTACAATTTGATTAGTAAGAATAGGGACAATTCATTTTCCTTGAACTTTGACTAAAGAACCATTTCCAAGTGTAATATCAGATGAAATTGAAGAATCAATGCATGAGAGTAAATATTTGTTACCTGTCGTGTGATTGTTGCATCCATTATCCAGCAACCAAATATATGTATGTTGTTCTTTAGTCTTGTGGCATGAGAGAAACATACCATCTGAGGTTTCTCCTTCATGATTTGAGACATGTGCTCTGCCTGAGAGATGATCTGCTTGATTCTTCCGACATTCAGATTCATAGTGCCCAAAATTATTACAGTAATAACATTGTATGCTAGATTTGTCATTTGATCTTCTCCATATTCCTCTTTGAGGCTGGAAGTTATGATTCTGGTTATGTTGTCTATGATCTTGGAAATTTCGATTCTGGTTATGTTGTCTATGACCTTCACTTGAGTGATGGTTACTTGGAATTCTCCCTCTTCCTCGGTGACCTCTGCCTCTCCCTCTGTTGAAGGAGAATTGAGTCTTGAAGGCATTGGTTGTTGACTCATCTTCGAGATGTAGTCTGGTCTCATGTGTTAATAGAGAGCCCATTAATTCATCCGTTGAAAAATTTGACAGATCCTTGGATTCAAGGATAGTTGTAACAACCATTTCGAATTTATTTGGTCAACTTATGAGGAATTTCTCAACAATTCGTTGATCAGGGATGCCTTCACTAGTCAATCTGATCTGGTTTACAATTCCCATGACTCTGGTCATAAACTGATCAATGTTTTCAGATTCTGTCATTTTTAAAGTCTCGAAATGCGTCCTCAAGGTCTACAGTTTGACTGTTTTGACCCTATCATTTCCTTGGTAGGCTGATTTAAGGATGTCCCGGGCCTACTTAGAAGTAACAACGCCTGTGATTTTTGAGAAAATCGAGTCATCCACTGAGTTTTGCATCCATAATTTTCCCTTATTCTCTATGTTCCTTTGTGTTGCTTGAGTAGTTCTTTTTTGGTTGGTCATGGAAGCAAGGTTTGTTGGATCTGGTTCCACATGTCCAAGATCCATTGGATCCCAGCACTCTTGAGCTTGCAAAAATGATCTCATTCTAAGATACCAAAACTCATAGTTCTTTCCAAGAAGAATCAGTCCTTGAGTTGGTCCTAAATTGCTAGAGGTGGCCATATTAAAAAAATTTAACAAGAAAATTGTTAAAGTTTTGTGTGCTTACCTGTTTCCTGTGCCAAAACCAAGTTCGTGAAATCCTCTGTGTGACTTCGGGCCGAAAAACACGGGGTAGACCACTTCTTTAGCTTCGATCTGGTTGGATCTGACTATCCAAGCACGAGATCTACGGATTCAAAGCTCTGAGCTTTGTTCTTTAGCAACTGTATCGTCTCTAATGGCAGAATGGGCTATATGAGTTTACTCAAGAGCCAAAAGAAATTTATAGTTCAAATTCTCATGTGACTGGGGGCTGAAAAACAAGCGCTCCGGGTCTTCAGGCGTTGGGTGTTAAGACACGTGAAGGTCTCAATTTATCTGAGTAGTCGAATTGTCGAATAAGGTATGTGTTGCAAAGATCAACGATCCTCGTTGATTTGAGATCAAACAATCCACAATTACTTCAAGACTTCTTGCCTTCGAGCCTTCGGGGCTCTGGGTGATATTCCTTTCTTACCTCGCAATATTCCGAACTCACGAACTTCCAAACAGAGTGAAGAGATCGACGGTCTCAATTACTTGTCTAGATCTATGACTCAGATTTATTTCGGGAGTTCGGGCTTCAGGGATCTTTCACCTCTTTTAATCACAAAACTTGTGAAGTGTCGAGGCGACGAACTATCCGTAGAGGTGTAGATCCAATGATCCTTAGGCCTTTGCAACGAACGACCAAGATCTTCTTTGGAACTCCGACGTTCGGGAGTTTTCGACTACTAAGACGCGCTGATCTTCGGAGTGCGAATCTTCAAACTGTGAGATATGGCACCACGTGTCCTCGTTGATGGATGGTCCAGATGAACTCCGGGCTTCGGGCCTTCGGGAGTTCTAGCTTCTCGTATATGTCTTTCTTCCGAAGTGCTCTAGATCCGAAGTGTGGGATCACGTGACACATGTCCCTTCTAGCTTCAACGGACTAGATCTGCTTTGCGCCTTGTGCCTTCGAATCTTTGATCACCTTCTTTTGTTGTTTCTCCCGAACAACGAACCANAATGATCGTCTGACATGTGTCTCCTTCTTGGATCGATGGATAGGATTTGTTTCAGACTTCGGAACTTCAGAAGACTTTATCTCCTTTGCAAGCTTTGCACGAAATTGTCGAATACGGGAAGTTTCGAAGAACTTCGGTGGTTAAAGCTTGTGCACATTTTCTTGATCTGACGGTTGTTGTTGCTTTCACCTTGATCTGATGGCTGAAACACGTTTTCCTTTTCTACACGCTCCTCATCCTTTTCGAGCTTGATTAATGTCTCAAATCAATTCACAGGGCCGATCTTACGGCTGCTTTAGCTTGTCCTTTTCTACTTCTGTAGAATTTTCTCCTGAAGGAAGAATTTCATGAATTCTTTAGAATGAAGAATAATTTCACGAATTCTTTAAATACTCATGAGTCTTTAAACATTGCATCCTTTTGCAACTCTTCTTCCTCACGCTTTGTTGTCTCCAATGATCTTTTGAGCGTATTTCAGACTGCGTATTGTTCTCCAATCTCTGTGAAGAATCTTCTGTCCCATGCTCTCGTAGACAGTCTAATCTCTGCGCTTCATAGGATCGGGTTGCTATCCAGACTATTTGAAGAGGCTTATGTCTAAAGCTCTGATACCATGACAAAATGTGAAGCAGAGAATATAGAAAATGGAAAACAAGAAGATGAGCAGAGCGCAATAGCTCTCTCTATATTATTGAGTATGTAGCGGAGCTAAATAGGCTCGAGCAAATCAAGAAACAAAACAAGAGATCCTAACTAACTCGTACAACTTGCCAGGACAACTGGCAGTGTACATTCACATACTATTAGAAACCTCCATGATGGGATACCCGAAGGGTCTAGCAAGTCTCCCTCGCCTGATGTGGGTGCAAGAGTGTTTTGAATAGGGACAAGAGCTGAAGACAAACCTTGTACCTCCCAACTCCTCTCTGGGTTGTCCGCCCAGTTGAAGCCATCACTGCAAAGATTAGAAACAAAAGAAGGGTCATGGTCTTCGGGGGCTGAAAAAAGGTAACCCTCCCTTTGCACTGTATCTGTCAAAAGGGGATCTATCATCCAGAATGGAGAGGAGACTAAGAGGTGTTCTCCGAGAGACTCCATGGGGTTTCCG
>SNQJ01S0168287.1:1700-20800 GCA_010110895.2 Picea sitchensis
GAGCCCAAAGGTTGGATGCTCCAAGTCGCGAGTGGCGAAGCCACGAGAGGATCAGGACCGTCCATTCGAGGAGGACAGGTGGCAGAGATCCAGGGATCTCACAAACTCGGAGGTTCGCAAGGTAAGAGCCCACAGGTTGGGTGCTCCAAGCCGCGAGTAGCGAGGTGCCGAGAGCCGAGCACGAGACAACACATGGCAAAACTTCAAGGTGGGGCCCGCGTGAATGACGGGTGGACATGCATCGCCTAGAGAAGGGAGTCAATGCTCCGTTGACTTCTCGTGTCTTGGGGATTCGCGGGAGAAGGGCATGAGAGCTCAACCCTTGGACTTACGAAGTCGCGAGTAGCGAGAACACGAGAGGGAAGATTAAATATCGCTTCTCGAGGGTTCGTGAAGGGAAGGTGCCAAGATTCGACGCTACAACTTGCGAAGGGGCGAGTTGCAAGCAGTGCGAAGGGAAGGTCAACCTTCACTGACCTTCAAGTCTTGGAAGATCACATAAGGGAGGAACGAGAGTTCAACCATTGAACTCACGAAGCGACGAATAGCGAGAGGAGCTAGAGTTTAGCCTAGCTGGCGGTCATGCGCAAAGGACGCTGACAGAAGGAAGCTATACCCATTTCGTGATCTCAGGTATCGGTGATTTGTGAAATAAATTTGAGGGTCTTCGACTCACGATTCACGAGGTCGCGAGTTGTGAAAGGCGCCTGCATTTAGGCGCGTACATGGACCTATCGAACTAGGGACTAAAGAAAGGGAGCTAGTGCTTTTTCGTTAAGCGATGGGTAGATCTGGTCGACCAAAATCTACGTGCCCAGATCTACGTCCAGGGTTTCATTCCGAAGCCCCCTCGCCATTCCACCTTCAAGATTGGACTCAATTGTATCACTGAGTCACGAAACATGAAAAGGCGCCTAGTTTATTTGGCCTGTGGTCCTAACCCACGATCACAGGGAGGTGAACAGGGAAGAACTAGCCTGCACTAGACCCCCGTAGGACTTCGAGGACTCTGTCCCTTGAGGAAAAACGAAAATTTTATTACGTTGTAGTGGGTATGTGACAGTAGTCTTTTCAAGGAACTCACTCCGGCTCTGGAATGCGAGGGAACTTCCCAGAAGGAGGTGACTTCGAGAAATCAAACCAGGACATAGCGCGAGTCAAGTAGATGGAACAAATCTCAAGGGAGCAGACTCGTATTCTGAACTTATTCATTCTATATATAAATTGATTATGGTCATATGAGTATAAGCATGCATCCATTATTTCCGATCAAAACACAAGGCAAACACTTCAATACAGAAACCATTTATGAACGTATAAACATGAGCATGTGTCCAGGATATTCAATTCAAGATACAAGATATAAACACTTATCAGAAACACCAGGTGTGACGCGACTGCTGAGAAGGGTGCTCGTTTCCACCCAACCGTAGGCTCAGTGACTCCGAACGGATTTACCACTAGCCACCCCCGAGCTACACCACGATGCTCAAGATTCAGTCTCCTACTTCGAGCTCAACGGAAGTCAAGGACGAAGGTTACTCCCCTTCTCCTCTGTTTAGAACTCCCTGTATTTCTCGAGTTTTTCTCAGTTCTCTTCCGTGATCCCTGTCACGCGTGTTCTCCTCTCTTCCCTTTACCACACTTCCTCTCTTGCCTTTTCTCTGCAAGATTGAGTGTGGCGCGAATTTCCCCATCCGTGGTCAGGTCTGGGAGCTGTTACGGATGGGCAGTTCACCTCCATCCCCTCATTAACTCTTGAGGAGCCTCCCCACCTACCAACCTGACGGTAAATCCATTCCAGGGTTAGAGAGCTGCTTTGATCTTTGAGCAAGTAAAAACCAGTACGGTACTAGCCCGGTGGAAGTTAACGCAACCATTCCAGGTCCCTTCCACCACCTCTCATTAGCCATTGTGGTCTCTTTTAGCACATCCCCCTCCCAGCAGTCATGCAACACATAATCATAACATAATTTACAATCATCGACCTTTTATACAAAGGTCCGTCAAATCAAACATTCACATCTTTGAGTTTACCATAGTTCTTGGCCAATATAGTTATTTTTACAGACTGGGGGAAACATGGTGTTACATGATGAAATGTATGTATAAGGAATTAGCCCCCAATGTGGCCAATCCCACAAATACTAGAAGCTTGTTAGGAAAATGGGAAAAACAGTATAAATGAACGCTCAAGGGAAAACAAAGGTTCAGTAGAGTCTGGAAGGCTTCAATCAAATTTGTGTGCTGGCAGATTTGGCTAACAAGGAACAAAAAAATCTTCAAAGAAAAGATCATTACCCACCAAGCGGTAGCGATGAGTGCCATCAACCAGATAAGTGAATACTTATCAAGCAAAAAGTCGGACATCAAGGAAGGAGCACAGATGAGAAAAGAGGAAGAAGCTTGGATTAACAAATTCAACATTCGAGATAAAAGTGGAATTTTCAAGACAAACCTGGCCCCATGTTGGCAGCTTTAGTACACCTACCAAGAGTTTATTCTCTGGTTAAATTCCCACAAAAAACATGTTCTAAGCTTTGATGGTGCCTCCAAAGGGAATCCAGGGGAGGGAGGAGCAGGAGGAGTCATCCACAATCCTAGAGGTCAGCTGATGGACACGTACTCTTGGAACCTTGGCATTGTTTCAAACAACGCAGCAGAGGCCTACGCACTTCTCAAAGGCATTCAAATCGCAAAGGACCGTCATATCAATCAGTTAACAATCATAGGAGACTCTAAAACAATAATCAGACACTTTGTCAAGAATACTAGTCCGAAAAACTCTGTCCTCCAAAGGATCATCGTGAGGATCAGAAACACTATCAAATAAAGGAATATAGTCTTCCTCCACACCCGACGTCACAACAACGGGAGCGCTGATGAACAGGCCAACAATGCAATCGGAAAAGGGAAAGGTAATTTGGTTATCAACGTGATAGACACTCAGCTAGTCCCCCCCTAACAATGTTCCAGCTCACCCAAAATGTGCACACGTTCAACATGCACGAAAGAAATGCATTCCAGAACAACAGCCTAAGTGGAATGATCCCCGAAATTCACGGGAACGCAAAGTACGATGAAATTTTGGAAAATAGAAAGGAAGGTACTTGGACTAAGATGGATCTGATGCACACGTGAAACAACAAGACACTCCTTTGTGGGAACCTGCCAGAGAAATCATCAGCGCAACGTCATCCCACTCCCCCCCTTATTTTCCCATCATTGTCACTCGCGCAAATGAAAGGAGACATGATCGAGTTGATGACTCATGGCATGAGCATTAAAACCTGGCATCACCTCAAGATATAGAGCAGTCACAATCCACGATCAAGGAAGGACGTCGCATGGGATCCCCAGGTTAATCCGAACCTAATCCTCTTTATAAAAATTATTAGGAGGAAAAGCTTTGCACCAAACACAGCAAGTCACAGGAGTAGACCGGTCTATCTAAGCCAGGGTAGACTACAACGACTCAGGTGGATAGACCAAGACAAAGAAAGGTCCACATTACAGAACAGTGGAAAGATCAGCCAACTCTGGAGAAAAGCCCAGAAGAACAGGAAAAAGAAGCGACACCTGAACCAGTCGGTCACGGTTTATCAACCCATTGTCCAACATTATTCACATCACCAAGACAAAAGAAGGCACAACGCAGACTAAAAAAGAATGGAACGAGAGGAGGAAATGGTGGGTGATAACTTCCACACCACCCAATACTTAGTAATGCGCCTAGATTCCCATAGCGCCATTCTCAATTTCACTTTGGAAACACTTTCAAACCACCGCGCCTTGATCAACCAACTACAGGATGAAGTGGACTTCTTAAGGAGCCAAGGGGAAAGGCTAGAGAAAGACAAAGAAAACATAACACAGGATGTGGAAGGACACAACAACAACATAGAAGGTGAAGCTGGAGGTACCAGAGCAACCCCGACTCTTCTTGACTTGAACGTGGCACTAGAGTCGCCCACAGAAGAAATCCCACAGTCCCCCACAGAGGGACAGAAGAAGTAAGCAAGGATGTCAGTAATTTTTTGTAATAGTGACATTGCCATCTCACAGGATGCAAGTAGAAGCTAGGCTAGTAATTAAATAAATAGTCTCTTTTCTAGGGGATCAAAGTAAGCATAGAAAGATATTGTAATTTGGACACTGGGTCATAGACTCATAATCCCACCCTTTTTTGTATACTAGCGACCTCGGTCGCACCCTATATATATAAAATTCGCTTTCTGTTTCTGTAAATAATAATAATATATATGATGATTAGATTGGGAAGTATACATCTCATTAGTATGGAAAATATGTATTTCTGATTAGATTTGGAAGTATACATCTCATTAGTATGGAAAATATGTATTTCCCACAATTGTTTGTTTGATATAAATAAATTTATTAAAAATTTATCTTTTGACTTTTATTCAGTATTAAAAAAAATAAAACCTAATTTAAAGTGGTGAGGAATAATATAATTGTCAAATTTACTTTGATTACTAGAGTCCACCACTTACTAGTATTTTTAACATTCAGGTTTAATTATCTGTAGTAAGCTAAGTGGGCTTGATTATGGAGAAAACTCCACAGTTAAGCGCACTTGAGCTAGAGGCGTCTTGGGATGGGTGACCACCTGGGAAGTCCTGGTGTCTTGGGATGGGTGACCACTTGGGAAGTCCTGGTTACCGGGTGCAAGCCCCGAAAGTGATGATTGATGCTATGTGATTCATTTCGCTAGTTTCAGTCCCATTTCTTCAGCCATGTGAGCATCACCCGATGCAATGAGTGCTAAGTGGACTATTCAAATCATGAGAATTATTGGTCAGTTGCGACTAATACTCATGGATATGGGTCATAGATTAATGACTTACACTACGCAATTAATCCCGAAATTGATATCTAATAGTTGGATTTTGTTTAGAACATATGAATGCTCCAATAAAATTAAACAAACATAACAATTCAAAGAACCTTATAAATATAACTTCATACTAACACGTAGTTGGAAGTTTTATTTAAATAAAAATAATTCCATTTCATATCAAATTTGTTAAAGTTTTATTTAAATAACAATCATCCCATTTCATATCAATTTTGTGGTCATATGAGTTTTAGGATATATCTTTGTAATAGAAATGACAATTGGAAAGCAACAAACAAAGATTTTTGCATCATGGGGACCATTAAATAATGGCCAAAGAATATGATAAGGATAATTTTTTTATGTTTATATGATTTATGGATTCCAAGTATTTTAGTTTTAAGAGGTTTATGTTTGATAATGCATTTCAAATAAGATTTTTAGTAGTGTTATTAAATGTTAAGAAACAATAAATAATTGTGTTGTTTCTATTAGGAAAAATATAAGAGGGAATGACTACATGATTTGAAGCAATCTAATGGAGGTCTGTATTTAGAGTTGTTGGGATAATTCAAAAGTTAAGAGTAATGTTTGGGATGAATTGAAATGATTTTCCATTAAGAAAGAGGGAATGTTGAAAACAATAAAAAGTTAATAAGCTAAATATATTTACAAAATTGTAGTTAGGATTTGCAAAAGTAAACACTAAAATATAGACACATTAATAATTGTAATTGTAGAAATGCAAAATTTGTAAAAAATATTAACTAAATGATTATCAACACTACAATATAGACACATTAATAGTGCTATGGAAATTGAAGCTTTTAATCATAAAATTGTTGACACTTGAAATTGTAAAAATAAAATTATATTGAAATATGAAAATGACATGATACATAATAATAATAATAATAATAATAATAAAAAATGACATGAAACGTCCATTTTTTATAAATTAAATTTGGAGATATACATCTCACAAATAACAATAACATGCAATTTTTGACGAGTCCAAAATGTCATGGTTAATTATTAACTAAAATAAGCCACCTGCCAAAATTTTAAAAAGTTGTTATAAGATTTTATAATTGTTGAAACATTTCCCAAGTTCCATTATTATTATTATCATAGAGAATCGTCCTAACAGACAAAAGAAAAACATAAACATAGAAAACGACCGAGGGAGAAGAGAATTGATTGAGGTCCAGCGATTGAAGAAGCAAACAAACAAACTGATGAAGAGAAATGTACCCGTAAATATGTATGAGCCACGAGGGCTGACATTTCAAATGAGAAAAAAAGAGTTGAATTGGATCATCGATCTATCTAGTTGTTGGTTCCCAACCAGGTCGGATTCCTTAATCATAAAAGTAGGTTTAAAAAAAAGTTTGAAGCAAAAGAGCATGTGGCATAGCGTCTGAAAGACGTTGAATAATTCAAAGACATGGTGGCATGGAATTTCTAGATGCAAGAAACGATGAAAATGGTTAAAATAGTGATAGGGAGATCCAACATATATGAAAAATGGCAGCGGACATGATGTCTCGTTATCATGGAAATGCATAGGGAACATGAGATCTCTCGCATAAATAAAATTTGAATAAGTGGAATGGAAGGTGTCATTAATTGCATAGAGATCTGTGTGAGTGTTACGTGGGGATTGGCATGTTGGCAAGGACGATATCATTATGGTGCTCATGGCGCCATGATCATGATCAAGATCATGATCATCATCAGTTAACAAGACACCAAGAAGTAATTGAGTGATTAGGAAGCGCATCTCATCATAGGTGTCACATCTCATCTCATGCATGCCCTTCTTCTGCACTGCTCTGCATTGCATGCATCGCTTTTGTTTTTTATTTTGGCAACTTAGAGAACTGTGCGTTATTCTGTTTTACTGCTTTTCTGCGCGTAATTAGGAAATAGTAATACTCACTCACTCTCTCCTCTGCAAACAACTCAAAGCCAGGCAAGCCTGTTCATTGAACTCCATCCATCTACTTTTCCATCCATCCATCAGAAACCCACTTTCTAGTTGGTGATTTTCTGAGACCCCACATCAACAACAGCAGGATTCAGTCTACATTGTGCCCAGCAGCAGCAGGAGCAGCAGATGATTAAGGTATAATAAGATACCGACCTCTAACTGATCACATCTCTGCTCTTCTGAAGTTTTTAATGCCAGCACAGACTTATACAACTGTCTGTTTTCCTGTTTTTCTCTGTAAAATTTCTGTTACTCTCAACTTCACAAACATGGGAAATAACTTCAGTTGCCTTGTATTAATTCTTCTTATTCGTCTCAGCTCTTTGCAGTTACTGGAGAAATATTTTCTCTGTTTGATAATTGTGTAGCAATGCAATGCAGCTTCTCGTATCGCCCAACCCCTGTAGTTGCCAGGTTTATAAACCTCGTTGTATTCCTACATTATTTAATTGCTACCTGCTGCCCCCTGAAGCAAAGGACAAGGACAATGCAGCATGTACACTGAGCGGTACTTATGGGTTTCGTATGGTTTTGGATGAATTGAGAAAAGAAGCTCAGTGGATCCTGAGTTACCTGTTGTTATTAAACTATTTAAGTATGCTGCCCTTCTATACGTACGCATTGCCCATTGTTTTACTAGTTGAATGTAGACCCAACTCTCATACAGGTGGCTCTCTCATTTATCAATAATATGAAGAATATCAAAGCCTCTGCTTTGCAATAAAAGTAATCGAGCTGATAATAGTCACATGTTTCAACAACAACTTTTAATAACAGAAACAAATTTTGGATGACATGTTCTTACATTATAGTAATGCCGACTATCTACTGCTCCGATTTTCTTACTAACATCGATTACGATCCTGTCTATCTATGTTAAGATTTCTCCTGCCTGGACATACAAAATGGCAGGGACAGAAGTTCTAAAGACAGCATATTTACTGTTTCCTATACATTTTGACATACAGCCAATAAACATAACAGTTCTAAAAAACTCCAAAACATTCTATTCTATATCACTGGAGGCTTCGTGATTACTCTGTTCCTGCTGGGAACCTTCTTCCTGTGATTCGATTCACTGTCACTGAAGGAGGGAAGATCTTCAGGATCTCGGTTCTCATCCTCGTGAGGGGCACCATGAAGGACCCCGTCCTCGTTGACAATCTGTCGCTCCAGGCGCTAAAACTTGAAGAGGATGGATTGATTTATTGCTGCGACGTGCTGTTGCAGAAAACATAAGAGACAAATCGTTTCCAAGTTATGCTTGATATAATAGGCAGATAGATCATCACTTCTCTCTGATTCGTCCACCTGATTCTCAAGGCTATCTTTGGAGTGGAAACGGTCTAGTTTGCGAGTGCACCCTCTTCCTTGTTAAGGGCCCTTGAAACATGCCAAATTTCTCTCTCAGCAAATTTATCGAAAAACACCATACATGCTGAATCAGTCCGGCCATTTGAAGATTTTTGGGGAGCTTATCTGAAGTAAGGCAGATATTACCACCTGTGCATCTGATTTTTCTCACTGGCATCTTCTCTAATAGCTCAATTCCCTAAAGAGCTGCTAAGTTTTCCACAACGTTCTTTGTTGTCTTTCCGAAGTTCCATGAGTATTTGCATATTACCCTTCCTCCTGGATCGAATATTATCCCTCCTGTGCCCGGAGGGCGTAGGTTTCCTTTTGCTGCTCCATCAAAGAAGAGTATATGACTCCTCTGTGATGTCATCCACTGTTCAGTACTTCTATTCTGTAAATCTAGGATATAAGGAAACTGCTTATGTGTTGGATTTTGTTCTTTCTCAGATTGAACCTCGCTTGAGAAACTCCAGGAATTGATCTCTTTTTTTCCTGTTTCATCTAATAATTCTCACTCTTTTCCTCCACGGTAGTTAGCTATCACTGTTTCCCTAATTAAAGATATGTTTCCATTTTTTATCTGTTCAATATTTCTTTCCTTATCATCAAAGATTGCACTGTTTCTGCTGTTCCAAAATTTCCACATAATATATCTGGGCAACAGAGTCAATAGTATTTTAAGTAAAATGCTACCCTTTAAATTTTCCAGATACTGATTTTGCCAATTTTGAAAGAGCTAAGGCCAAGAGGATGGTTTGGAATTCAATGGAAAGTTTAACTCGTCCAGGATGAGATTCCAAACTGCCATATTGAAAGGACATTCCAGAAACAGGGGAAGGGAGGATTCTCCCCTCTCTGCTCCTCACCACAGCATGCTTCAACAGAAGCATTGTATGCTTGACATGGTTTTGATCTTGGTTTTGTATCTGCACTACTTCTTGTGTTTCTATTGACCAATTAGGTAGCTCTTTCTCTGCTTTTAGTAGAGTAGTGATAAGAGTTACTTTCACATTACCACTGTTTATTCACATTGGCTATACTTTTGAGTCCCATTGACCAACTTTGTGGTCACTTGTTGGGCACTAATAAAATTATCTTATCTTTATCTTATTATTAACTTTACATAGAATACATCTTGAGGGACCAAGGATTCCTTTCTTAAGAAGGTTATCAGCTATTAATAGTTTACCATGAGATAAGAGCCAGAAGAAGAAATCCATCTTAGGGAGAGAAACAGGGATCCAAATCTTGTTCCAAAACTAAGAGCAGGGAGATCAGTCAGAGTGGGTTTTGAGATTTGTGAATACCCTTCCTTTACAGAATAATGACCTGTGAAGTCCCCTCAGGGTAAGAGATCCTCACAGTGCAAACTTAAAGGGGTAGAACCATTGACAGCATGGACAAACTGTTAGTTTTCTATGTAGACATAAATGAGGAAAGCACAATAAACTATAGTAGAAATCAAGCAATCAAAGAGAAAAGCCTAACACACTTTTGTTGGGTATAGTATACCCTTAAAACTTCGCTTGTATTTACATAGAATACCACACTGGTCATCCACTAAGGATCAATGTCATGAACCAAAAGCTTGCAATCTGATTTTTTCTTTTCTTTTTATATAAAAAGGAATCTGGAAATTGATAAGTGCGAACAGCAGCAACAACGGCAACTAAAAGAGCAGTAATAATCTGTCACGTACCTGGATGCCTCCCTTGGCCACCATGGCAGTGGGCACTCCATATGAAAATCCTTTCTTTATTAATCGGCTGTTAAGAGTCAAGACAATTCGAAACTCTAACAGTGATATAAACAGAATTCATATGCACATACATCAGCAACAGAAATAACATGCATTTTTCGAATTCATTCTTTTTCCATAATGAAACAGAATGTACACATAAGCATTCCACACAGCTGATTATGAATACTTACCTTTTTTCAACTGTAGTCCACCAAACCAGTTGCTCAGAAGCGATGCACTGCCCAACCATAGGAATCAGCTATGGATTCCACTCCCTAGCCAGACCATGATATCACCAGGGCAAAGGAAGCTCCTATAGGGTTTTAATCTCACTCAACCCAACCCATCTCTCTCTCGGCATAGCCAATCTGCTCACTACCAAGCACTCCAGGCCTTCATTCGGCCATCAATCCACCATGGCACTGTCTTCTCCTTCACAACACAAGGAATATCCTCCCTTTTTCTTCTCCACAACCCCTCAGGGATCTTCCTTTCCAGTGCAGGAGTAGGAGTCCATGACTGCAGGTTTCCTACTTCAAATGACCTGGAGGAAAAACACTTGGCCAAACAGTGCATGAGCAGCACTAACAGGGTTGTAGGTTTGTGGTGTTTGCTTCAGCTGTTGTGGACATTCTAGCCATGGTTTTACCCTCAAAACCATCACATTTCCTCTCATAATCTCAGTAGAAAATCCCCCAGCCTCCACATGCTCTTACCAACAATGAGGGCATGGGGTTCTCTTGCTATTGCAGGCATAACAGCCATGGGATTCACATAGGTCCCTTCCATAACCCAAGATAGGAAGAAAATTGGAATGGGAGAGTGAAGAATGCTCATGGGAGAGGAATGCTCCCAATTCAAATGAAGGAGTGTAAGCATGATCCATGAATGAGGGTGAACAATGGTTTTCCCCCAAGAGTTGCATAAGACAAGTGCACCCTTCCCCAGGAGAATGGAGAAACATCTAAAGGACCACCCACGTCAAAAATTGATGGGAAATATTTGTAAGGAAGCATGGGTAAGGAAGGTATTACCTCCAAATGACAAATGTCAAGGTCAAATCACCCATGCACCCCCTTTTCTCTTTCCCTCTTGTGGTATAATGGTCTCCTTGTTGCTTCTCAAGAAAACCTTTTTGGTGGATTTATATTGTTACGAGCTCTACACTAGGAATATTTACAGTGCATTTATGTTATTTATACACAGAGTCATTTAAATCAGCCAACATGGCTTGAGTCCCATCACATAACCTCATCATTTGAATAATACGTGATTAGTGTCTTATAATTCAAGGATCAAAACTGGGATATTATATAATCATACCAGTACATAGTGGTTGTTCATCAATAGATTAGATAGCAGATTTCACTAGCAACAGGAAAAAAACTACAGTATAGCTTTTGTCCTCTTTTTGTGCCCTTCGGGGTCTTGTAGAATAGCTGAAACCCTCTCATCTTTGGCATATTTAGATAATATTTCTTCTTTCCACCCTGTTTCCACTGTAGACAATGCTTGGAACGCAGGATAAGGAACCTGCAACGGCATTGTTTACCCCCTTCTTGTACTGAATTTCAAAATCAAAATTCTGTAATTTGCTCACACACTTGGCTTGCTGCTCTCTCAAGTATTTCTGTGATAAGAGATACTTCAAAGTTTGGTGGTCAATCTGAATAATGAAATGATGCCCTAATAGATATTGTTTGAACTTTTCTATAGCATTCATGAGTTAACATTTCCTTATCATAGATAGATAGCGGCTTCTCCTTATCAGTTAACTTCCTTCTTTCAAAGGCAACTGGCCGCTGATTTAGCATGAGGACCACCCCTAGGCTGGTGCTGGATGCATCACATTCAACTATAAAAGGCCGTCAGAAATTTGGTAGTTCAAGTACAGGGTTGGAGGTCATTACCTTCATACTCTGAAAGGCATTCTGTGCCGCCTTCGTCCATTTGAAATAGTCCTTTGTAAGATCAGTGAGTGGTACAATGAGGCCTCCAAATCCCTTAACAACTTTTTTGCAGAAGCTGCATGACCCATTAAACCCTCTCAACTGTGTCACATTCTGCAGAGTGAGCCAATCACTAGTGGCTTGAGTCTTTAGCTAGATCAATTCTAACTCCATCTTTACTTATGAATCATGATGTGTCCCAAGTACAAGAGTTTACTCTTTGAAAACTCACACTTTGATTCCTTTGCAAATAAAGAATTAAGTAGTAAGATGTTTAGAAGAATTTTCAATTGATGCAAATGATCCTCCTCCATATTTTTGCTATAAATGAGAATATCATCAAAAAAGGCCAAAATAAATTTTCTCAAGCATGGGTTGAAGATTTGGTTCATCATGTCTTGGAATGTGCCTCATGCATTAGTTAGCCTAAAGGGCTTCACATGAAACTTGTAGTGGCCATGATGTGTTCTAAAGGTTGTCTTGACTTGATTGGATTCCCTCACCTTTATCTGGTGATATTTAGATCTCAAATCAATCTTTGCACATAATTGCGGCCCTGTTATCGCACAGTTTGTAGTTTAGGTTAAAGGCTTAAAGGATAGAGGGAAAACTGGCGTAACAGGAACCTTCCCCACCCAATGTCACCTCAATGGGGAGGTTAGCCTAGGAGAGACGTCCTCGGCAACCTGGGGTTTTGAAGAGGCTAAGGTATAAAGTCAAGATCAAAGTTTCCCCCTCACAGGTTACCATCAAAGTCAGACAGTCCGGCTAATCATCCAATAATGAAGTGTATGCCCAAATGAAAACACCTGCCCGGAACAAGACAACAAGAATACAGTATATGTGCAGGCTATAGCTCAATGGGTTAGTACTCGGTGACTATACGATATCAATTAATAAGCAAATGTAAAACAATAGATACCAATGAGAGTCAGTTTTATCAATTAGCTATGGCAAAAGCATCAATTCGTTAATAACTATCAAGATGATCAAGCTAACAATGTATCCAATCAACACTTTGCTCAATAAATGCTTCAAATCATCATTTAATTTATACTCAACAGTTGTTGTATCAAGATGAGATAACCAATTGCGACGTCAGCCCTAGTTAGGGTTAGCTAATTGGTTAGGGTTTCAAAATTTATAGTTTGAGAGTGGTTTTGTACATGAACAGCACTTCTAGCGTTGGAGGCTAGAGATTGGTGCCTTAGGGTATATGGAGTCAAACAGATAAGGGCACAAGGTTTTGAAAAGATGAAGACTTAAAGACAAGAAGGAAGGGTTCAAAGTCTTTTAAATGGCAGAGGCCTAGAATCAAAACCCTAGGGGAAAGAGGCTCACTCAGATGTTGCTAAAGCAAGGCTGTGGCTCTTTCCTCCTTTGCATAGGTCAACTTAGCAGCAACCCGACATAAATGATAAATTTAAGGGATGAGGTGAGAGAAAGTGTTGTAAGGACAAGACTTTCAAACCCAAGAAGTAGTGGCCCACAGGTGGCAGATATAGCCCTGGAGCTAGAATCCTACCAACCTATAAACTTCAAGCTAGCAGGAAGAAACCGAGATGAGTGTGGAAAAGGCTAGGCTCAATCCCTCTTCAATGGCTGAAAATCTCTATAAGCATGAAACAAGGACCACTTGTGTGCTTGCAGGCTGGGTTTAAATCAACTTCCTTTATGCACAGCCAATGCAAAGTGCGCCTACAACCATTCAATTAAAGTTTTGCAAGAAAATCACTTGTCATCGCATGAGAAAGCATGTGCAAACCCTAGTTGTAAACCTTCCCTTGGAGAAATGCCAAAGATGCCAAAAAATCCTTCAATAACAAGTCTCATGCCTCAATTTAAGAGAAACAATACCCTGATGGCAAAATCAGATTACCTCTGGGAATTGTGAGTGAGTTTAGTAATTATGTCAAATGGGGGAAAACATCCTCAATATATATCATCTCCTGTGACCTTTAATTACTATTAGGTCATTAAAAATAGCCGACAAGCTAACAATAGTTTACATTAAGCTGCTAAATGAAACCCTAAATGAGCAGTAAACAGGACAAGGCGTCAAGCCCCTCGAGAATTGCCTAGGGAAAAATACAACACAAGATGACAAATGTTGGTCCTTTTTGGGCCTCCAAACCCTGCCAAACGTGCCAAAAAGCTGTCAAGGCCATACTGGAGGTGGCGATCCTTGGCTCTAGATGACGTCCTAGGCATGTCGAGAGGGACCGTTCCACACATAGTGGGTCAACCCCAGGGCTCCCAGCAAAGATACGGATGAAAGATCCTTCTTCTTCTTTTGTGCAAGGCTCGACCAATCACTTTGTCACTGTCTACTGCTTGTGGGGTCCCAACAACCATCTGATGGACTCTGCAGCCCCATGAAGGTCCGAACTAACCATCTCCCCATGTGTACGGTAGGTCCCACTTGGTACTGTTAAGTGAGACATGGTCCTGCACATCAAAACTTAGCCCTCCATGGGCTCATTAGTCCTAAGTATGCAATGTCAATCCCTTATTTCATGTGGTACTGTCAAATGCATACATAAAACCCTAGCATATCATCCAATGACAGAAATAAAAGACATTACGACCTACATACAAAGGCTGAAGAAAAGGGCCGAAGCCCCTATTGGAACAGCATCCATAAGGAAAAGTTTCGAGGATATCATCCAAGCCATATAACATGAGGTGGTGTGGTCAAAAGGATGTCCAGACATAGTGAAGAACATGGGTGATATTATCGTTGTTGCGCTGTAGGAGGCGAGTTGTACACATCATGGATGCAATTCTTTTCAAATACCCTCTGTGCCTTTATTCTTTCTTTTTCTTTGTCTTACTTTTTCTTTCTTTTTTATTTCCTTTTTTTTTTTTTTTTTTTCTTAGTCTTATTGCTTTTGGTGACAGTGTTACCCACAAGTACTTTCTGAGATGATAAGGCTGAGAAACAGGTGGTAGGACCCCTTTCCCTTGTATGCAACCAAAGGTCAACGCCTGGCGTGAGTAACGGAATGTGTGATGATGTCATCTTTGGGTACCCACTTGAATTTATAATGGGTTGGCTCATTGATGAGACCCCCATCTTTCAGCTGGAGTCTTGTTTTGTCATTTTTGGGTCCCTCTTGTTTTCTTGTTGAGAGGCTTTTTATTGCCTTCGAGGGGATCCACAGAGTAGGGCATCTCTAGGTTTTTTATGGCTTTTATCTCTTACTAACTGCTTTTACCCCCTAGGCTTTTATCCCCTTCTTCCCACGAGGATAAGGTGAACCCACAAACAGGTCATCCTAGTAATGGTAGCCCCTTCTTCCCACGAGATAAGGTGAACCCCACAAACAGGTCATCCTAATGTCCGGACTAGGGGAATGGGATAGATGAGTGGGAGATAAGATGTAAGAGTGATGATATGATGGGAGTGGACGATTGCCCTTCAAAATCCCCCCTGGTGGCTAACCAAAACCTATGGGTACAAGCTTGCTAGGGTACCCTGTCAATTCCCCCAACCATGGTCAAGTGGGTTAATGTAAGATCCAAGCAGTTGTCAGAAATGAAAGGAATTTGATGCATATATTTGAAGGTTAAAATGATCAAATATGACACATACCATGATACTTGAACCAATTACCTCATGGAGCAAGAGTCTTATCCGATACAAGTCCAAGCCGAAGGTGATGGATGTTGCTGCTGTTGACAGGACAAGTCTGATGAAGAAGAAGAAAGATGGGCCCTCCAGGGCCATGCTCAGGTCAATCCTGCTCTCGGTACTCCATGTTTAGGACCTGTGGGCCTCGAGACATGATCTCCTAGTTATCCCTAGAAATTGGGGATAACAGGCCCCATGGAGTTCTATGAGTAGTTCACTATTCATTTATGCGTGGAATGGTGAATCTATTTTTAATGGTCCTCTTGTTTGTTCCCCATAGTCAATGCACATACAAAAAGAGGCATCCTTCTTCCTTACACTATAAGATATGCAAAGGAATTTTTACTAGGTACTTTATTGCCCTTATCCAATAATTCTTGCACTATTCTTTATATATCATCCTTAAATAACTTTGGATACCTCTAGGGAGGAACAAAGACTGGTTTGGATTCTGATTCCAGCTCAATCATGTGTACTTGTCCCCTTTCTGGTGGCAGCCCACGAGGTAGATCCTGGAAGATATCTGCAAATTCATCAATCAACTGGTACACTTCATCTTTTGTTGCTAGATTTTGTGCCTTTACCTTGACATGCAAACCTTTCATGGAATTACATTGGAGGATGAAACATAGTTCACCTTTAGCATGCTGATTCGTCATTTTGTTTGCGGAAATCAGCTTGTTTGCACTAGGCTGCAACCCTTTAATTGTGATCAACTGTTGTCCTTCAAATTTCATGTACATCTCATCCAAATTCATTCAGAACTTGCCCAAGGTATTCAACCACTATGCATGCATGACCACATGGGCCCCTACTAAAGTCATGACTTAGAAATCAAAACTTAGTTCATAGTTGTCCCAGTGTACTTTTAGTGCTTTAACTATCCCGACGCACTCCATCATAGAATCATTGGCTATTGCTACTTGGAAATTTGGTAATTAATTGACTTGAATTTTAAACGCACTGATGATAGTAACTTGGAATCTATGAAGTTATGGGTTCTTGCAAAATCGATAAGTACAACCAGAGTTTGCCCCTTGACCTTGCTCCTTACCCTCAAGCTCTAATATTGGGTTACCCCATGCACGACAACAAAGGAAATTATTGGAATCTTTTGTTGGTCTTTGTTGTTCATGTTAGTAATTTGTTCCTCATCATTTTCTATCTACTTTGGCTCATTTCCACCCCCCTCAAGTTGATCTTCTTCTAAAATTTCAATCATGTGGATATTCCTAGATGACTTGCACTTCTATCCCTTGAACCAGGTCTCTTTGCAGGTATAACAAATTCCCTTGGATCTTAACTCAATAAGAACTATTAGGTCCATTACTCTAACTTTAGGTTAAGTAGTAGAAATAAAGTTTGATTTATTTGTACCTCTTGAATCATCCTTGGATGGTTAATCATTCTTGGCTGGTAAAAGAGTCCTTGAAGTTGAAGATGTTGTCTACTTACTTCTTACTATTTAATATTCCTCTCCTTGTTGAATGGATTCTTCCAATATACTTGGCTTCAAAGCCTTGAGGTAACCTTGAGTTGAATCTTTCATTCTATCAATATACAATTTTTTTTGCTAGAAGAAAAGGTTTTTATTTAACAGAAAGGTTCAAAGACCGCAAGTTACAAACTAGGCCAAACCCTGGTTATGGCCATACCCAAATATTAACGATTGATGCCAAGGCCTTACTAGCGTTTAGGTATAACTAAAAGAAAACACACAGCGTACATAGAAATTTGACAGACCTAGAGAGCAAGTTGGATGGTAGAGCTAGAGCTGGAAGTGGAGCCATGCTTTAGATCCATCCAAAGCCTTGAACAACTACTTTGATTTCTTTAGCTAGTGCTTAAAATTCTTCTTTCTTGTCACGATTCATCCATCTAGGTGATATGGCTAGTTGGGAGATAACATTCAATTTATCATAGATGTCACACATTTCCCTCAATGCTGTGCGTAAGTAAACTTCAAGCTTGTTGTAGATGATCCCTTTAGTGCCATAACTATCGACTGATTTACAAAATAAACAAGCAACCTACCTTCTAATGTGTTCTCTCTATAGGATACTCCTAGGGATGGTGTAGCTTTAGTAATCCTTTGCATATCTATGTGGTATCAGAGTGTGCTACAAGGGGGAGTGTTGGGTCTTCTTATTAATGATTTCTTTGGAGACTTTATGGATTTCAGTGTACTTCGGATTCCTTGACACTATCTACCAGTAGAGAAGAGATCTTAGTTGTCCAGTATCCATCTTTAACAGTGGAGTACTTTGACATTTCCTTTGATATGACAACTTGGTTTTCCAATTGATTGCTTGATCCAAGGGAGTGGGTGAATCTTGTTGACTCAAAGTGAGTGATTTTTGAAGATATCCACTCATAAATTATTGTCATTTTGTGGGAAGGCTCACTTATTTTCCATGTCAACAAATTGATAATAATTTCGGAATCACCCTCCATAATTAGATTTTTGATTTGTAATTGACAAGTGATTGAGATACTTTCAGTACTGTTATCGCACAATTTGTACTTGCCCAAAGCCAAAGGCAAGTGGATACTGAATTGGTGTAACAAGGAGGATGACCTATTACTGTCACCTTAATCGAAAACCTCTTTCTATTTAGGTCCTAGGAGTATGTCACAGTACCCCAGGGGAGACGTTCCCAGTGACTCGAGGGTTTGAGAAGGCTAAGGTAAAAGCTATAAGAAAGTCCTACCCCTCTCACAAGTCACTCAGATCAAAAGTTCCAAAGTTTTACTGAGATGAAGCAAAGGATAAATTAGGTGTACCTGCCCAGAAAAAGACAACAAATAGAAAATAAATGCAATTTGCAAGTATCATATGATGTCAATGCTTCATAAAACCATAAACTTCTGAAAGATAAACAAGCTGAAATAGAACTGAAGCAATGTAAATATTTACAACAACAATGAATATTTAGCAACAGCCACAACTATTATGCCTCAATAATGCTTAAGAATGACAAGAAACAATATCCTTAGGTTAACAGAATGGTAACAGTTGTCAGAAGCAATTATGGTAATGTCTAATCAACTTTCAATCTTGCTTTTAGGATGAATTTGCTGCTGTTATAGATGGCTGTAGCAATCTTTTGCAACAACAGCAAATTAGTTAGTGAGTTAGTTTAGCTTAAAGTCAGTAGAAGTTAGTAGACGTCTTAGGGAAGATAGTTTAAGAGTTGTTTGATCAATCAATCACTTGTGAGGAGTGGACTAGTGCCTTTTAGGGTAATGGAGTCAAGGTTAGCAGCAACAACTCTTAGAGGAAAACAACAATGATAATAACTAATCTAAAGGGATGGATGAGATGATTGAGGTGTTAGTAACCTAATGCCTCAATGTCTAAACCCTAGAAGGATTGATTGCTAGAAAATAAGTAACCTTAGGCCCTAGCGATTTCCTTCTTCCTTAGATTAAATTTGAAGTAAAGTGTATGAAGCAAATGAAGTAATGCTACTAGAGTGCTACAATGGTAGGGCTCTAGTGTATACTTCAAAAGAAGTGTTCTCTAGCAATTTCAAGTAGGTGGAAAATTATAAGGAAAAAGATAGTAA
>SNQJ01S0168288.1:10063-29662 GCA_010110895.2 Picea sitchensis
TTAAACATATAGTGATGAGAAAGGACGTTGTATACCTTGGAGTGATCAGATGAAGTGATAATATGAGTCTAAATACAGGTGATGAAGGGTATAATAATGGCAAAAAGTATGAGCAAAAAGGTACAATATGTGGTCCCAACATCATCCAGAGATACTTTACATGTGAAGGGAGCTTTAACACATTGTACCAGTACCAGATAAGGGTTCCGTTGCATTTTACTGGTAAAATTGAAATGAATATTCCATATTATTTGTTAAGGAGCATAGGTAATATGTCAGCCATGATTCAATCCAAGTCTAAGGATGTGGATACTAGCATCTTCCACTTTGGATTGATTAGAATGCTAGTCTCTGAAGAATTGGGTAAGAAAGATATCTCATGGGAACATTTTTTTGTTGCTTCCCACTTCAAGTTGGATATAAAAACTACTCCTCAATCATAGAATGCAATCCCTTTATCACCCAACAGTTCTGCTAAAGCAAGTACCAACAAGAAGAGAAAGGGCAGAGTTCCTATTCAAGTTTCAGAGGTCATTAAGAAGGTCACAGGAACTGAGGAGGAAGCTTGTCATTCCCCACAGAGAGATTTTTCACCTTCTCCTCCACTAGGGTTAGAAGAAGTTCCTTCTTCTACCAAAATTGCAACAAAGAAAGGGAAGAAGCTACACTTCTCCTCTTCTCCTCCAAAAGCCAATACCAAGGGAAGAAAGCCTTTCACAAAATCATCTGTTCCTAAAGGGGTTTTTGAAGAATAGTCCCTACTAGAAACCCCTGTGCAAAAGAAGAAGGGTAAAGGAAATGAAAAGCCTGTGGAAAGGAAACAAGAAACCCCTATGCAAAAGAAGAAAGATAAAAGCAAGGGTATCAAGAATCCTGATGAGACATACAAGGAAATTCCTATGCAGCAGGAAGAGGAGACCAAGAAAAAGCTTGTTGAGACTGTGCATGTCACTAGTCCACCTGATAGTCAGACATTCAAAAGATTAATCAAGCAACTTAGGGATGGCAGGAAGGATGTGATTCAGTTGAAAACGGAAGCCATGTCTCGCAGAGTGAAGATGAAAGAGCTCATGGATGGCTATAGTCACACCCTTGACCTAGCAAGGTTTGTAGAAAGAAAGGCCCAACCCCTTCATAGGCAGGTCAAAAAACTTTATAGGTAGAACATAGGCTTTCAGTATCATAACAGGAAGCTCAAGGAAAAGCTACAAAATTTTCAAGATGAGGTAGCTCAAAGAAACTTGCAGGTATTGGTTGAAGCTACCATTGAAAAAGAGACACCAACAGTCAAGGAGAGCATAGCTCCACTAAAGAAGATTGTCATTGCTAAAAGGAAGAAGTTTGTTGTGCCAAATGAAGATCCTCTTGTTATCTCCTAAAATAAATTTGCCCATTTATTTTCATTTGGTTATAGATTTGTCATGATAGATTTTTAATTTTTCCAAGTTCAAGTGTCTTTAAGATGAGTTTTACACTTGTCTTTTCAAGAAGTAATTGATCTTTACTCTCAATGTAAAAAATGTTGAAAATCAATTTTTAGCAGCTAAGGGATAGTTTTTAATATATTGTAAGATACCGAAAGCTTTCACTTTTGGCAGCTAAAAAGGCAAGCACAGGTCGCTCTAAGTTGCTGAAAGCGCAGGGTTTTTGCTAACGGTCGACACATCCCATCATAACTCGTTTTTATTATCCTTGGAGAGGTCATTTTACATGCTTAAATAGTTGATTGACAACTATACATCCTAAGATTTCCAATGTTACCTTCATATTTTCATTTTGAGCTCGGGAAAGCAGTCAAAAGTCCCTCGCAAGATGAAGCTGTGTTTTCCAAAATACTGCATTTTTACTGTGTCGAGTCATCATTTTCAAATGATGATTCTGAGCGATTGGAGAATCATTTTGTGAAATGGGAAGAGAATTTTGTTCCTAACATGTCAAAGAACAATAACCATTCTCAATTTTCCTACAGATGTCATATATTGGGAGAATCAAATCCATCTCTGAGCCCTAATTTTCAGATCTTAGAATTTCCCTGTTTGGCACATGTTTTCGAAATGCAGATCCCAGGCAAATGAAAACGAATCTCAAAGAACTGAGAGATGTTTTTTCTCAAAACAAACCAAGCTAAAAAATAATCTTCCAGTTTGTACACATCTATCATGGCAGACAATTTTCATAAATTGAAGGTAACAGTTGTTATCTTTGGGATTTGGAAGGTAATTCGACCTCCTAGGGAGGATTTCGACCTCAATACCTATATGAGGCATCATTATAATAGAGAGAATGGGGTTTGCGTCTGGATACTGGACCATGTTGCTATTGTACTAGAATTTTCATTTATATAATACAGATCACAAGTTCCTATCACTGTTGATGTCAGATTACCATTTCCTTTCTTTTTCCTATACTTTGATGATTATTATTGATCTATGTTTATCTTAATTGATAGTTATTGTTATCTCACTTAGTCAATTCATAAACCATTATTTAATAAGAAATCTTTACTATCTTATTTGACCCATCACATGTGTGTTCTGGTTAATAAGTATAGCCTTCTTCATCCACCAGTTAATCTATTTATTTGATTATTAATTCTTGAAAGCATTGTCTCATCTAGTTATATACATTTGACTGTTCTGATAAAAATCCGGTAGGTCAGTTATTCCATTTGATCCAAACATAAACACAAAATCAATCATACTTTAAGTTACCAGGCTTCTTCAAGCTATAGCCTGAGAAGGACTCCTGGAGAGATAACACCTCCTTTTACAAGAAAGAGTGTGAGGTTAAGTGTCAGGGTAACGAAATAGCTGGAGAAAGGTGAGCCCCATTTTTTAGGATGGTTCCTTTTTGTGAGGGTAAAATTTTATTGAAATATTACCTCTGCTACCTATACAAGCTTCTAAGTGTTTGTTGTTCAGAGTTTTGGGCTTTTTGTGAAGAGCTAACTCCTTTAGCAGTAAGAATGCAGACATTCCATAGTGCTTTGGCTCTACGGAATAGTCTATTTTGGTGTTCCACTGGTGTGCTACCTACAATGATGCCAAATCACCTAAAGATAATGGGGTTGATACTATTCAAAATTACTACTTGCTCTGCACATGTTCAAGCTAGAGGCACTGCATTTTTTACGGTGCTACCTAAAATTTGCACAAAGATTCACAGTGGTGCTACCGAAATTGTCTACCTAATATCTAGCAGAGACACAATTTGCACACAGACGCACCAAGGTGGTACTATCGAAACTCACCACCTAATATCACGCAGAGGCCAAAGTTTTCACAGGGGATAGGAAGGTTTGTAACTACCTTTTCTACTTGTCTAGTTTTGAAGTCGCTACTCAGAGTGCTACCCAAAGTGGATACCAACGGACACCAGGGATACAGAAGGGTCAAGCTAATAACTTTTTGGATAACTGATGATGAAGAATATTGCAGAAGAAATAGCTGGCAGCATAGTGACAACCACATGCTCCTAAAAGACACATGGAAAACAAGGAGTTGTGCAACAAACAAGGATCAAGTTAGTTTGAAGATTGGTTAGATTAGTCACCAACACTTTCCTATTTTATAGCATAGGTTGTTAGTCAAGTTGTTAGATGCAATAAATTCTTAGATATTTTCATGGGAAGGAGGCTAGCTCGTACCTCCAGCTGTTGCCTCCCTTTTGTTATAAATATATAGATGAAATGATTTAGTAGGTTTAGATGGTTGAGAAAGGCTCCCTTATACTGTTATATTTTGATGAAGTTACTGTGAACTGACTATGTAATTGATTTAAGACATCTTGGTTAATAGAAATCATCTTCTCTTTCAACTTATTTGCTTCTAATGATAAATGTTCATGCTTTGAATGATTCACATGAATGGTTGTGGTGATATTATGGTGGATGTTTGATCATTATATTATCATGATGTTTATTTAGTTTCCTTAAGTTATGAACTCAAGAAGATCTTGTGTTAAGAATCTTTCTTCCTTAGGTTGTTTGTAGACCTGATGTTTACAACAGCCCCTACATTCCTCTCATTGAAGTCTTCCCTCTATTCATACTCACTCCCAATTACTGATCGAAGTTAGCCAAGACCTTGATTGCTAGTGCATGCTAGCCCTGTTTTCTGAGTTGGAACATTATCATTTTGAGTCTTTTCCATTTGACCCCTTAAAACACTCTTACATTCACATATAACTTGATGGGTACTGGGATTTCCTTCCATGCAATCTGAAGGTGATTCCTAGTGCTAATAGACACAATCATCCAAACTGATCACATGCCTCTGCAGTTCATGTAGAAACAACGTAAATTGTAGAATGACCACCATAAAACGTAGTCCACATAATTGCAACAGTTATATCTCAATATCAAATATAAGATAGGGAGCACCGATCATGTCACTAACTTCCTCAGTCGACTTCCAGTTGCAACCTTAACCATGGTGCTCCACTCTTGTGGCCACAAGGCATTTGAGTGGCCCCAACTTGGCAAGAGTGATCCTGACTTCGCTACCACTTACCAAATGCTAGGTTCAAGTGCAATTGTCATTGACTTTCATCTTTAAGATGAAATGTTATGTCATCTGGGACACCTCTTTGTTCCTTCAAGTGAGCATGAAAAGATGATTTAGGAAGCTCACTATAAGTGAATGGAATGACATTTTGGCATGGAAAATAATTTGGTAGTACTACATAAGAATTTATATTGGCTAAAACTGCACCAGGACATCAACAAGTATATCAGGTCATGTATTTCATGCGCCATTTACAAACAAACCACTAAGAAGTAAGGCATGTACACTCCTGTTCCTAATCCTGACAGGCCATGGGAATCCATCTCTATGAACTACATGTTAGGGATTCCTTCAACCAAGCATGGAAATTCCTATGTTGTTTTGGTGGTTGATCAATTTTCTAATATTTCCATCCTAACAACCTATAAGAAGAATTTCATAGTAGAGGCCACTGCTAAGATCTTCTTCGAATGGGTGTGGGTACACTTCGGGATACCATACACCATAATATCATATGGGAAAACATGTTCCTAAGAACATTATGGTCCAACCTCTGGTGACTCTTGGAAAACAAGCTCACCAAATCCACCACCTTCCACCCCCAAACTGATGGCTAGACAAAGGTTGTCAACATAATGATCATGCATATCTTGTGCATGTACAACTCCAAAAATCAACACACATGGGATGAGAGTCTCCCATATGTTCAACAAAACTAAAATAGATCCCTTCATAACTTGACCAGATGTAGTCCCTTTCAAGTGGGGTTGGAATTTCAACCATTGGGTCCCATTGATGTCACGTTTCCCCTTTCATCCACACATACATAATCATCCCATGCTCACTCTAAGGCCGAAAAATACACAAAGTTTATTGAATGGATTCATCACATCCAACAACAAGTCCATGATTTTTTATAGAAAGCCAATGCCAAGTACAAACAACGCCATGATCAACATTGGGTGTCTCACAAGTTTCAGGTGGGAGACAAGGTCTAGTTGCATTTGTAGAAAGAGAACCTTACAGGACCCTATTAGAAGCTTCATCCACTTCGATATGGACCTTACACCATCACCAAGGTTGTGGGTGACAATGATTTTGAGCTTATTATTCCTCACTTCCTTGGCTTACAACTAGTGTTCAACGTGGACCTCCTTCGACCATACTTCCCACCATTATTGGACACATTGGAGATCACAGATTAGTTGACACCGAAAAATATCAACCCTAACTACATGGAACATGAATCCATTGATAATATCAGGGACACTCAAATTAAGGTTACTTTCCAACATAGGATCCAACTATATTGGGTTGTTAGAGCAGGGAAACTCCTGCACCAAGGAAAGTGTCTCACTCGAGGCCAAGTTCAACATAAGTTTCCTCATCTAATGGGGGCACTCAACTTCGTAATGGATACCATTTCTTCCTAAGGGGGGAGGAGTGATCGAGGTGGATTTCGATGTCCACCCACCTATTCCACTGGCTCAAAGAACAATTTCCATTTTGGCAATTGTTTTATAGTTTTTCGGGTCCCAAAGTTTTGGGGCCATTTTGAATCCCTAAATAACATTTTTTGGGCTTGACATTGCCTAAATTACATCTAGAAGAATATTCTAGGATGAAAATAATATGTACTCCTCAACTATACCTTTCCAATGGTGTATTGAGAATCCCAAATGAAGATCGTATGGAAAAGTTACACCCTCGGTAAGTTGACGTATCAATTACCCCCATCGAGGCCCACAAAGATTTTGGTGTTTCATCCCCCAGGGTTAGGGTTTTGGATGTTTAGGGTTTTTTCATTTATGTTTTAAGTTAAAAATTCCTTTGGAGACTCATTTTAATCATCTTCTTGCAAATGAGCATAGCTGTCACATCTCTTCTCAGAGATAAGCTGCCACCATTCGAGCAAGTTTGTTTCAGTCTGCATTTTTACAGTTTCAGTAGGTTCTCTTTATTAATAGAAGTCAAGTTTTACTGTATATTTGTGTGTTTCTTTGCTATACATCTGTATTGAATTTCGTTCGATTTATAAATCCATATCATTTTAAGTGGTGTGGTTTTCCTTGAATAACAATGATGAGTTAGACCACACTCATAGATATTAACAAATAATAATTGTCTTCAATACTTTTTTTTTGTTTTAAATAAACAATATGAGAATCCTTCTATTCAATCCATGAAAAGTACAAAGTGATACATAAACTTTCTGATTGCAAAAGACCCCAAGAAAGAGAACACAGGAGCACTACATACTAGCCTATGCTAAAAGAGAGCCACAAGGAATGTGTGGGCATAACAAGATGAAACATACAAGATAAGGAGAAAGGGTCAGATCATTATGTTGGCTGGAGAGGATCCTTTCTACCTTTTTTCTTATGAACATCAATCCAACTAGAGGAACTGATAGGCTCGACAGTCTTCGCAACCAAAGCCAGGTGGTCTGAGGAAATGCCAGAATCTTGAGCTACTGAAGCTAATGATGCTTCTTTTTCACTATTTGAATTATCCAATTCATGAGGACATTTCTAAGTCCCAGAGAGTGGGGTTGTGGCCATGATTATGTCATTCGATTCATCCATTTAGAAGGGGGGTGTAGAGGTTGAACTGCGGGAATAGGAATAAAGATTTATGAAGTTTCAAGATTTTGTGTTGAAGTTGAAGGTTGGTGTTTTGGATCTGTAGTTGGCTACTTTGCATTTGTTGGAGACTGCGTTGGTGCTATAGAAGGTGGAAGAGTTGGGGCATCTTTGTGATTTTGTGTGTTGTCATATGAAGATTTCAAGCAGATTTTGTGATTTTTAGGGTATTGCCAACCATTAACCATTTTCTGTGCTCCATGGGATGAGGCTGGGGTTGGGGATAAAGGACAATTTTCCTGGAAGTGCCCTGTTTTCTGACAGGAGCAGAACCTGAAGGAGGTGTTCTCATAATTGATCATCTGCGTGTAAGGATAATTCTCATCCTAGTCTATAATTATCCTATCCAGAAGCCCTCGACCGAGGTCGATTTCAACGCATATGAGGGAGAAAGTGATGAATTCTTTCGTTATCTGGTCTATGTCAATCTTGATGAACTTACCCAACACATTGCCCAGGGTAAGTAAAAACTATGGAGTATAAAAATGCAGAGGTAGATTGGGGAGTCTTACCTAGACCAATGTAGTTATGGCAATCATAGTTATTGGGTTGAATTGAGGGAACCATCTCTGCATGGAAAGACCAGATCTACCCTAGAACTAAGGACCTTTCTCTAGAACTTGTTGGTAGTCTGCTTCTGTGGAAAAATTGACAATAAAGAATCCTTTGGAGAAAAATAACAACTCATGACCTGGTGACCAGGTCTTGTTTACCTATTCTATTAGCGTAGAGGTCGAGGGCCATAGTATGACTAGCGATAGATGAGGGATTTTTCCTGGTAGATAAAAGCAGAGCCATAGATGTGGGGGTCTTCGACATCTGCTATTGGAGGTTCTGTAGACTGCTCCATAATGAAGGCGGAGCCAAAAACCTCCTTTGATCTGAAAGTTTCAGCCTTGGACCCCGAAGGAGAGAAGATCCATGTTTTCATGGCATGATTGTAAGAGCTTGGATGAGTGGAGGTTGGAGCACCTCCACGCAGCCAAGAAGTGAGAGAAATGGTTGTATTATTTATATTTCCATAACCCCGTAGCAGAGAGCCATCCACAAGCTATCATCCTTCAAAGATTAGTCGTTGAAAGCAAGGAAGAATACCTGTAGCCTCGTGGATTTGGGTTTTGATCTAAAAAACAAAGTCTGAATCTTGAGCATGTAAGCAGAGAGAAGATCTGAAAATGGTCTTTATAAAAAGGGGGAATCCTACCGCTAGTCTCGACACAATATTCAGAAGAAAGACTCAATCTTGCGTCATGCTTAACTTGATTCCCGTAAGAGGGCTAGGGCTGCAGATCCCCTGAGGGTTGAAGATCCCTAAGGTCTCTGATAGTTGAAAGGTTCCCATACTCTAGGTTCAAGGGACGACGACGACTAGGGTTCAGATCTTGTCGTGCCTGCAGTTTCTCCTCGGCCTTGATCCAACCCCAAATGTATGGTTCTCTCTTTGCAGATAGGGGGTTGGAGCCTCCCTCATTCTTTCTGCAGTAAACAAATTGACACGAGTACAAACCCTCAGCTAATACAAAGAGTTCTTGTTGATGCCTACGACGAAATGCATGCTTGAAGGTCACCTTGCAAAGGGGAGCGCCGCAACCATGGTCTTGCAAGAAATTCGTCATAATTTCCCTCATGTAGCCATTGCACTTGCAGTAATCGAGGCTTTTGAACCATGTCGGTCCCTTCCTGTGATGGGTGAGGGGTATGAACACTGAACCTGGTCCTCTTCTCTGTGTGGTCTTGCCATTGCTAGTCTCTCTGAGAAAAATCAAAGTCTTATATTTGTCAATCATGTCAAGGATGTCATGGCGTTGCTGCCACACCGATAGGGTTTTAGTTTTGTCGAGGGTTTCATAGTACCTGGCGGAATACAGGTGCTTGTTCCAAGGGTTCTTAGCAACAACCATTCTGTTGCGAGCACTAGATGAAAGATCCATTTTGAAAATACTATCAACACAGTACACCCACCGTTGGGCTCGAACCCACAACCTATAATTATCTTCAATACTAATCAACAACTAAATTATGATAAATTTTACTACTTTCAAGTTAAAAAAAATATTAATATTAAAAAAATTAAAATAAAAATATAAAAAATATCATCATCCTATCAAAGCTCAACCTAAGTTGGGAATATAAAATCTCATTTACTTATTCCCTTTTATATTTAAAAAAACTTAAAAGAATTTTCAATGTGAAGTTTAAATAGAAAATAAACAAATGAACCCAAATTAGGTAATGTAATAGAATTAAAAGCAAAATATAAGCAACCACACGAAATATGTATTTAGCCACATCTATATTAATATGAGGAAAATAAATAAGATTAACATCATTAATATTATCTAATGAACTCTCTTGTAAAAAGGATAAATATGTTCACAAAGGATATCCCATCTCTATCATAAGTGATATAATTTATTACCTTTTATTCCTAAGTGGTAAGCAACATTTCTTAAAACTTTTATATATTATTGTGCCTTTCGTATTCAAGGTTGCAGGTTGCTTAGTGATTTATTGTTTAGTGAAGTCATGGTAAAACTCTGGGTAAATTAAGAATTCACAAGTTTAAAGCCAAAGTCTTCCTTTCCATACTTCAAATCCTACAAAGTTGGATTTCAAGAGATATTTTAGGTCTTAGGTCTTAGCGTTATGGAAAAATTATTTTTTATGATATTTATGTTCATAGTTTTCCTTACACACTCGACATGTTTTCCCAACTCCATATGATGATATTTTCAAGTTCATAAAGGTTTGTTGATTTGAGTCTTTATGCCTTATAGTTTCATAAGTCCTCATATGGATCTAATGGAAAATTAAAATGCCTTATGGTTTCATAAGTCCTCATGTGGATCTAATGGAAAATTAAACTAGAGGTCGTAGTAGTTTTAGATCCATGAAATTTCGAGAAATTTAATATGAGGATCTAATGACATATTAAACTAGTGTTCGTAGTAATTTTAGATCATTGAAATTCCAAGTTAGCATCCATGAAATTCCAAGTTAGCATCCAAGTATGCAACATATAGTATCATCCAAGTAACAACTATAGGGACACAACGTAAACTTAGAGAATGTCATCTCACTTTGATGATCTCAACTTGTTAACATTCCATGTGCTTTTGACAAATTAAATTATGCCATGTGGTTATGATGACCTTATCTAAGACAAACTAAGGAGACACACTAACAAATCTAGAAGATGTGATTTGGGTTATATTGAAAAAGAAATGAAATACACATAGAAATATAACAAAGAGTATAGCAATAAACTGGTTAGAACAATGGGCCGTAATAAAGGCCTTTTTAACATAAAGAAAGAATCCTAAAGTTCCAAAACCCTAACTCTAGGAGGTGAAGTGCCAAAAGGTTTGCGAGCCACGAGGTGGTTAGTTGATGTGTCAACTTCCTAGAGGCACAACTTTTGCATAAAATATCCATTTGAGTTGTTTATTATCTCCTTGAAAAGATCTAATCGGGAAGTAAAATTATTGGCATGGCCTAGGAATTACATGGCAACCTCAATCCCTTGAATGGCCAAAAAACATAATTTAGGGTCTCAAAATGACCCCATAAATTTAGGACCTTGAAATCATAAAAAAAATGACCAATATGGAGAACCATGATGAGTTAGTGGAAGATGTGGGAGGCCACTGATATCCACCTAGAATATCAATCCTCCCTCAGTAGGAAGCAATGGTCCCCATTGTGTCAAGTTTCCTTAGAAGATGGGGAAGCTTTTACTAAATCTGGACCTTAGTGAGCCACTTTTCTTATTGAAGTAGTTGTCGTGATTTGACAACTCGATAAATTTGTATGTTCTAATAGAAGGAGCCCTTTATCCTATTTTCCATGATTTGATCCACTGAAGCTTGTGCACTATAGTCAGAATTGATTTTTGTAGGGGCCAATTGCTCAACCACCTTCAAGGTGTCCAATAGAGGAGGGAAATATTGTTAAAGAAAATCCACATTAGATACTGGGTGGAAGCCAAGGAAAGGAGAAATAGTCAATTTGAAAGAATTTTCACCCACAAACTTTGTGATGGTATAAGGCCCATATCATAGTGGTTTGAGCTTCCTATGGGGGGTCGTGAGGCACTCTTTCTACAAATGCAACCACACCTTGTCACCAACTTGAAACTTGTAAGGAACCTAATATTGGGCATGTCACTGCTTATACTTGGAATTGGCCTCCAATCCATTCAACAAATTTGGAATATTTTTCTTCCTTAGTCTAAGCATGGGAGGATTGTATCGAGGAATATGGAATATACAGAGCTACATCAATGGGGTCAATGGATGGAACCCCAAGAACACATTAAAAGGGTTGTGGATAATGGATATGTGGAGGTATTTGTTATAGTAATGTTGGACATATGGAAGGATCTCATCCCATGTATATGGATGCTTGGAGTTTTACATGTAGATGATATGCACAATCATTCTATTGACCAATTTTGTTTGTCCATATATTTTGGGATGAAAGGTAGATTACTTGGTTAGCTTATTGTCTGTCAAACACCATAGGTTGGACCAGAAAGTATTAAGGTAATTGTTGCCCCTATTTGAAATAATGGACCATGGTAGCCTCAAATGAACCCAAACCTACTCAAAGAAGAACCTAACAATGGCCTCGACTGTGATATTATTTTTACATATTGTCAAAATGGCCATCTTAGAGAACTAATTGACAACCACAAAAACACAAACATGTCCATGCTTGGTGGAGGGAAAAAATGACATGTAATACATGGATATAGACTCCCAAGGATTGTATGGGGTAGGCAGAGGAGTTTACAACCCATGCTTCTTGATGGATGGCTTAGGGAAGACATAGGTAGTGCACGACTTGATTTACTAGTTGACATCCTATCGAAGGTTTGGATAGTAGAAATGATTATGAAGTACCACTACTATCTTATCCACACTGAATTTCCCTACCACATGACTATAATGTGCCTCCCAAATTAGCTTTGCATTCTCACTTGAAGGAATACAAATATGGCCTAGATAAAAAAAGAGTGCATCTTGGAGGTGGAAGTCAAAAACTTGTTTGTTGGCATTCAATGTCTGATACATAGAAGCAAATTTAGAGTCATTTTTTTATAATTGTATCCGCTTGGAGGTCTCATGCCGATAAGAGTTAATAACTATGGTGAGTTCCACAACTAGGGGCCAACTAAGGTAGTCTGCAACATGGTTGGCACTGCTCTTCTTATACTTAATGTTCAAATAGAATTGTTGTAAGTATGTGGACACTTTTTTATGGCGGTTGTTGGACAAACCGACTACACTAAGAGGGGGGGTGAATCAATGTAGGTTTCTTTTCACAACTTCTTTACAAAACACCTTTGTTAGAAATCACCACTTACTTATTATTCATTACTTTCATTTATAATGCAATCATATCTCAACAAAAAACATCATCAATAAACGATCACCATAAAGAACACAAGACACACAATATATATGTATAAGTTTCTTTTGTATTATGGACTACAATCCTTGGGGTTTATCAACATCAACTGAAAAGAGGAACAACTCCACAAGAGCACCAACTCTCAATGCAAGAGTCAGCCTGCAAATATAAACATCAATTGAGAAGAGGAATCAATCCTCAAGTACAAGAATCAGCTTGTAAATGGATACCAATTTGTTAATAGGTATGCGACCAGTTTATATTACAGCCTGCATATGTACGCGACCTTCCTATACTGCAACACACATATGTACGTGTCTTGGCCCACTGCCAACCTATGTACACCTTCATAAATTAGGTTTTCTGAAACTTCAATCTTCTGGCACTTCAAGCCCTTTCTGCCTCTATCACATCCACTTCAGATCTATCATTTCACTCTGCCTTTCACTTCCTAATCTGTACCATAACCAATCACAAACATATCTATGCCATCCAAAATCCTATGCATACTCCTCATGCATACACAATTACATATCATCGACATCTCTCAATCAGAACAAAACTGAACTACTCAACCAACCATCTACCATATTCAGACATCAAACAACCATACAAAGAATTCCTCAAGCCTTCAACATACCATGAGAAAATATAAGCATGAAGACAACATATAACCATACCATATCTTCTGTAGCAGATCAAAACCAGTAGACCACTATTCTAGGAACTTGCTTCAGACTTTAGGAACCTGGTGCCAACACTTGCTCAAGATTTTATGGATTTTCCCTCATGTACATGCCCTATTATACCGTTATCTCACGTACATATCAGAAACTAGGGTTCTTCAGTATTTTTGAAACTTCGAAACTTTCACCGTCAATACCTTAGACTTACGAAACTTCTAATGTGTCCATGAGTACCTGCAATGAATATTTCACCAATAATATATCTTCAATATGCTCAAGAGATTCACTCACATAAGAGACCCTCGATCTCTTATTTATACTTATCCAGGCAACTTCCCCATCTAACCAAATCTAACCAACTTACTTCTTTTGGGGCTAACCCACTTCTAACCACTTTGTCCACTTCCAACCTACTTTCCTAAAAATAGTAAATTCTACACTTCTAGTTGAAACTAATTTATTTTTAATTGTTTTCTTATTGCAACCACTTAACCCATGACTAACCACTTTGACTAGTGAAATTTCTTCTAGGAGCTTCTAGAATAATTTGACTTCTTTGACCTACAAGGGGCTTCTAGAAAACACATGAGGGTTCTCCAACTTCACATGGCCATAACTCTCTAACCATGAGGAGTTATGTGACGTTCCACATATCACTAGAAATTGCATGAAGAACACTATCCATCCATAATAGTCTCACTTACAAATCCATTGATCTTCATTACATTATTCCACAATCAACCTTGGGTTCCTTAACCACACATATACGATGAATCAACCACTTAACCATTTGGACTTCACAAAGCGTCTTCCTGTGAGGGATTTCACCATAAAGGGATAGACTTTGGAGTTCATCCATTTGTTACTTCCTATCAACCAAGATAAGAAAACATAGATTAACCTTTACATTATCCCGTCTATACATCAATCCATCTGGAGCATTAACCCATGACATTATCCCACAGAAATCAATTACATATATGACCATATGATCCAACAATCAATACATCAATGATACAAAGACAATACTTTACATCAACCCTTTGACACCAATGACAACAAAATGAAACAATCTCCCCCTTTGGCATTGATGGAAATACCAAGATTGATGTCAACACCAATCACTGATGGAAACATGTATACATGGCAATGCTCTTCATCAATAGTCATCTCAATCACATCAATGTGACTATCTCCCCCCCTTTAATATCAATGGAAAATGATAGTTCTCTCCTTGTGGCTACTCCCCCTTCCTAAACTCTCCTTGGGGATGCTCCCCCTGTCTGGATTCCTTTGAGATTTCTATGATTAATATCTCCCCTTTTGAACAAGGGATATCACTCTGATGCAATGTTGAAGAATTATCGCTCATGCTCCCCCTATGACCATCACTCCCCATGCAAACATGCCTCTGTGCTCTCTCTCCAAGAAACTATCTCTCTATCCTACATCTGATGAATCTCTCCTCTTGGAATCATTATGTTGCAACCAATCAAAGGAAGAGGAATAACTCCCCCCTGGGGGTATGTCTCCCCCTATCTTCTTTGCAAGATGAACAATATGATACCACTGCTACCAGGGGGAGTGATGGTCATAGGGGGAACATGATCGATATATCTTCAACACTGCATCAGAGTGATATCCCTTGTTCAAAAGGGGAGATATTATTCAGAGTAATCTCAAAGGAATCCAGACAGGGGGAGCATCCCCAAGGAGAGTTCAGGCAGGTTGAGCATCCCCAAGGAGAGAAAATCATTTTGCATTGATGTCAAAGGGGGAGAGATAATCAAATTGATGTTATTGAGATGACTATTGATGAAGATAATTTCCATGTCTACATGTTGACATCAACTCTTTGATATCACTGACAACATAATGCAACAATCTCCCCCTTTGGAATTTATGGCGATGCCAACATTGATGTCAACACAAATCATTAATGGAAACATGTAGACATGGAAATGCTCTTCATAAATAGTCATCTCAATTGAATCAATGTGACTATCTCTCCCCCTTTGACATCAATGGAAAATGATAGTTCTATCCTTGGGGATTCTCCCCCCGCCTAAACTCTCCTTGGGGTCTCTCCTCCTATCTCGATGCATTTAAGATTCCTATAAATAATATCTCCTCTTTTGAACAATAGATATCACTATGATGCAATAATGAAGACATATCTCTCATTCTCCCGCTGTGACCATCGCTCCCCCTGAAAACATGCTTTTGTTCTTTCTCTCCAATCAACTATCTCTCTATTCTACATCTGATGAATCTCTCCTCCTAGAATCATGTTGTTGCAACCAATCAAGGGAAGAGGAATAAATCCCCCTGTGGGTATGTATCCCCCTATCTTCTCTACAATATGAACAATATGCTACCATTACAACCTGCTTCTGCTGCAAATGCCATTGCTTAACATAGATCAATTATTCTATGAAGATCCTTGGACCTATCCATGCATCAATCATCCAAACTTGTGCCATACCATACATTAAGTGTGTTCCAATCATATCATGCATCAATCATGAAGAAAAATATATGTCAAAAGTGAATCATGAATCAAAACATCAACCATTTACATCCTGTGCCATACTGTGTGCCAACCATGCACATCAACACCATACAATAAGATCTCATCACCGAAGTATATATATTCCAATCATATGTGCCAAAGAGTGTACCAAGCATATATCAAGATCATCAACAAGTGCCTCTATCAATGTACCAGTAACATTGTCAACATGCCAACCATGCCATATCACATATGATATGCCTCTATCATAAACCAAGTGCCACAAACCATGTGTCAAGATATGTATCTCAACCATCAAGAATCAAATAATATACCAACCAAGCAGCACAGCAAGTGTCACAACTATCCCATACACCATGTATGAAAGTATATGCTAAACAAGTAATATAAATGATGTACTTTAACCAAGTACTATCACCCACAATCATCTTCCCTATACAAGTGCATCAACCATGGACCAAACATGTATTACTATCTGCCCATAGAAAGTGCATCAACCATGCACCAAACTTCAACAAGATGAACCACAATCAATATCTGTTCCCATATATGTATGCCATATCAACCATAAACCATGTGCCAATCATACTGCTAGCAAGTGCCCTAACCAATGTACCAAGTATGTACCAATCATGCATCAACTATAGATCAAGCTATGACTCATCAATTATGTACAACATAATCACCTCATCAACTCATAAACTACATGTCCCAATATGTAGGTCAACCACATGAAAAATCCATGCACCAAATACATCCAACAAATATGCCTCTAACAATACATCATAAGATATATCAATGGAGCTCACATATGTACCAATCATGTACCATAACAAATCTACCTCAAACACCATTCACTACAAAAAAACTAAGCATCTAATAGTATCTTTAAACAGGTACCAAAAATGTGCCTCAATAGATCAATGATATCTCTAGCTAGCATCACATCATCATGATATAACCAAAGTGCCATAACTTCACTGTCATAACCAACATTGTTCCTCAATAGAAAATGTCACAATCCATACTCTAAAGTTAGTATCATGCATCGAGGATAGAAATCAAGCATATGCTTCAACACTCAACCATATTTCATCACCATACATACATATATGGAAGCATATAATCATGAAAACCTGAAACAAACCATGTGAGACCCTACAAAACAAAGTTATATCATCAAATCATGTTGCAATTCATCTACGTAGCCTTCTTTTCCAAGGCTCTTACCATAGGTATGCGACCTGTTCCATAGATAGCTCGTGTATGTACATGATATTTCTATAGGTAAACTCACGTATGTACACGAGTTCTTCCACACGAGCCCGTGTATGCTTCATAAAATTTCAATCTTGAGCTTACCTCATGGTTGTTATTCTATTATGGTTGTTCAATCTTGTTCATCCACTTCTGAAGGTGTCCCAACTTCTCATAACTTGAGCTTTGAGCTTCCATATTTTCGACATTGTCTTCCTTCCTAGCTTCATGTGTTCTTCTTTCCATTCTATATGAAGCGATCCTCATGCACTGTCTTCTTGTGTTCCAACAATCCTAGGATTTGTAGACAAACCCACTGCAACTGTAGCATCTCATGGTATGACAATGAGCAACAATGTGTCCCACTTGATTACATCTCCAACACCTTAGGGTTTTATGAACCCTTCCAACATCTTTCCTTGCATAATGTCTACAATCCAAATATTTGTGACCATATTCATTACATGAGAAGCTGTGACCACGAAAAACATTTTCATGCCTTTGCTTTGGTGTCCTCCTTGAAGGTGTTTCTCTTCTGAATTTTCTTTAGTGTGTAAAGATGGATTCTTGATGTCTTTGTTTCTTTTTTTCTTTTGAAAGCTTCCTTGTTTTGTGTAGGTACTTGACTTGCATATTTTCTTCCACCTTTTGAGAATGAAGGGCTTACCTCATGCTTCTTAGAAGTGCTTGCTTCAAGGTGTCTATATTCATTGTTGTATCCAAGACCTAATTAATCATTTGGTGATCTTTGACTATCCAATATTTCATTCAATATTGTTGAATTGTTCATGAACTTGATATGAGTATTTGACTTCTTTGCTTTCTTTTTGAGATCAACTTCATCTTCCAACTTATTGCATGACTCTTCCTTTTCATTTATTTGATTCTTTAATAGTCCATCTACCCTCTTGGCTTCTTCAATTTGAGTCCCTAAATTTATAATGATTTTAATATATTCAAGGATTTTTCTAAGTTCATCATCTACCTTCTTCTTTTCTTCTACTTGACTAGTTAGATCATTCTTTAGTTTCTTGATATCTTCTTCTTGCTTCATGAGTATTTGCTTTAGTGACATGGTATTCCTAGGCTACTTTGTTAAGCCCTAATATTGTCTCATTACCCCTTAATTGGGGAATATTACATTAGTAATGTTATTTTATTTATGTCGGCTTTAGGCCATCAGTTGTAATTATACCTCCTAGTCTCCTATATATACCAAGGAGACATTTTCATTTTTGAATCATCTTGTACTTGAACATTTAAGTGGGGTAAAAGGAGGTTGCCCCCTCAAAAAGTCTTATTATCTGAAATTATCTCTTTTTCAAGGCGTTGAGTACTTTTCCTGAGGTTTTTCTATGCTATATTGATGTTTGGTTCTTAACATATGGTATCAGAGCTCAAGGTCTTGGGGTTTCACTGCTACATCTGAGACACCGTGAAAGTTTCTCTATAACTTTGTTTCTACAAAGTTTCAGAAGGAACGTCTTGGAGGATATTTAGTAGACAGATCAAGGTACGTTGGTTTCAAAATTCAGCTCCTGAGGCCTTATACTTTTGGAGATACCTCCTGTACAAGATAGGGTTCTGGAATCATCCTGAAATGAGTCATTGCATAGTTTTTGCTATAAAAAAAATTATGTAACGTTTCAGACCCTGAAATCCAGAGACCATTTACAGAAATTAGTAAGATATCTTTGGTAAAACTTTTAGCTTCTGGGTCATCTTAAATTTGTAGATACACCTTGTGTAAGATAGGGTATCTGACTAGTCCTATTGACTAGTCTCAAGAAGCTGTTCTAGGTAAAAAAATCATAACTTCTTGCTAGAGTATCCAAATTGAGTGGGACTAGTTTCATTGGATCTTGGACAGTCTGTAGTATTTTTGGTGTGAGTTTCAGAATTTGATATCAATTATTTTGTGTGGGGCATGCTATACAAGTGAGATCTCCTGGAAAGGCCAAAAATCGGTAAGTTGTGAGGAAGTTATCGTAAATTCCACTTGGCACATACAATTTTGATCAGACCTATGGCATTGCATAGAAGAAATATCAGAGAACTACCTAAAAGAAAGTTTCATATCCATAAGGGCCGAAACTTGGGAGATAGAATAGAATAAAGATTGTCTAGTAGAACCGCCTCAAAATCAAGATTCAAAAGTGATACTTGGCCAACATGCCACCAAAAAAGGGACCTTCTACACCAAATAAGCCTCCATAAAATCCTATCTGGACTCTTGATGAAGGTGAAGAAATGCGTAGGGACATAAATGAACTACAAAAGAATATGGATTCAATGGAAGCTAAGTTGGATACTAAGATGGATTCAATGGAAGCTAAGTTGATGGATTCAATAGAAGCTAAGTTGGATACTAAGATGGATGGCTTAAAAGGGGAGATCATGGAAGTATTGAAAATTTCGTAACAGAGAAGACACCCGAAAGTGAAAATGCATCCCATGAAATTCACGATGAGGACACAAGGAAGGTGAATCAAGAATGGAGAAACTCCAACTTTGGTTTGAAGACCAACCACGTTCCTAAGATTGATATGAGGAAGTTTGAT
>SNQJ01S0168288.1:53956-66331 GCA_010110895.2 Picea sitchensis
GATTTAATGGCCTTGAAGAGTTTCCTCTCCAACCTAATTCAAGGCCCTTAAATCAAACATTGGAGTCTGAGTTAGGGAGTGTCAAAGTCCAATATCGTGAAAGTTATCTGGAACCACCCTCTAACACAAGGGCTAAACATGAGGTCGTGTGCAGAAAGGTAGTGGAGATAACCCCTCCAAAGCTGGACCAATCATAGTGGAGAACACATATAGAGGGCTTGTCTTGGGATTCCATCGATTGCATTTGCCACAGAGCTTCTTGGGTCTCGAATCCATTTGAGGTCCTCAGTTGTCTTCCAGACCACTTTCCTTAGATACCCTTGACAGGTTTCAGACTCGATACCCTGCTCATTGTGGTCTACCCAACTTTCGACTGTACCCACCTGGTGAATGTTCGCGCGCTGGCAACCTAGTTGCCTATATTTTTTAGAGACATACACGGGTGACTGCGGGGGTATACCACTGTACCTAGGATAGAAATTGGGCCACACTTTGTAAATTATACCCAGAGGGTGCTTCCATGTTTGAGTTGCACTTGCACTGATAAGTTTCTCTAGTGTTGGTTGTTGTAACTATTCTTACAACTAGTTTAGTGTTTGCTTGTTTTATCTTAGAGGGACCTTTTTAGTGTGTGTTGTTTTATGAACAAATAGAAATCCCTAGTGTGTCTTTGATCTTATCACATAGTGGAGTATCACGAGCTCCACCAGTCACGAAGGCTTCTGGGCCTATCACCAGTTACACTGGAGCCACCTCTGCCACCACTAAGGCGAAAGCTAGACCAACAAGGGTCTTTTGCAGCGACCGGGTCACAGGAAACTGTACCCAACCAACATCCGGAGGAAACGACTGTTTTAGACCTTGGAGCAAAATCTCTTGGTCCATCTGAAACTCCAACCACTGATCTTTCAGCGCCCATCATCATACAGATTCACCGTTACGAGTGCTAGACAGTGTCGCATGTAGTAATGGAAATAAATGCTACCACTTCTTCTGGGAATTCTTCAATTCCCACTACGGTTGTCACCACAGGGGATATTCCACCTCTTAACCCACTGTCACTAGTCCAAGCCACCATGGTCTCAACCGCCTCTACCTCAAGCAGTGGTCCAATCCTTCTTATGGCGGCAACCACTGCCCCTTTCACACCAAGTGCGACAGGCCCTCCATTCTCATATGAGATGCCTAACTTAGGTACAAGTCCTGTACTTTCCTACTCTACTTTATAGACTTTAGGTCTGGGGGCAGGGAGCTCTAACACTCCTCTTCAAGGACACATGGGAGGTACTTCGGCTCCTTTTAATGCTTTCCCTTACAGGGGAGGTCATATACCTCCTTCGTACCCTTCACTCGGTGGCACCCACCAACAATCTGTCGGGCCACCCACACACCATAGTTTATTTGGAGCAGGGATTCAAGGACCACCTTCTCATAATATGCCAATAGGTTTGACACCATTTTCTTTGTTTGGTGTGTTTGGTAACAACACTTTCTCATCAACTTCTTTCTCGACTAGGGGCAACTCCGGTTATAGACAACCTATTCCTATGCAGGGTACTATTCCTGCACAGGGGGCAAACCCAGGAACTTCTTCCACAGCAGGACCTTGGAATTCTTGGTAGGGATTCGTTCCCTTGTCAAAAATGTTGATCTGGGGCAATTCTTTTCACAACCAATGGAACCCCGGACAGGGTGCTATTCCTATTCCCATGGGATTGGCATGGGGCAACCCTTCCCAAAGTGCTTCAAATATAATGCATGCCCAACCATCTACGTCCTATTTTGTGAATCAACCGATGATGTCTCCTCACATGAAAAATATGTACGCTGGTCATGGCCATGGTTTTTACCAGAACCCAGGCTAACAGCTGAACTTTTCCTGGCAACCTGGTGCCAATTAAACTCCAAGTCCCTTTTTCCATGGTTATCACCAACAAACCAAACTACCTTTCCTGACAACCTTGCATTTTCTAGAATTGACAAGGTTGTTGAATGACCCTATTTGTCACGATCCACGTTGGCCCCCTATGCCGACGAAGTTTCCTTTAGACATACCAAAGTTTGAGGCCAAGCCTAACGAGGATCCAGGAGATCACGTGACCACCTTCCATCTTTGGTGCTCGTCTAACTCGTTGAAAGATGAATCCATACAGTTGCGATTGTTTCAACGTACTCTCATTGGGAGTGCTGTGAAATGGTACATTGAGCTCGACCTCTTAAGATACTCTTCCTTCGATGAATTGGCAATGGCTTTCCTAAACCATTTCCAATTACCTGTGAGATACAACGCTGACACATAATTGCTGGCCAATTTTGAACAAACAAAAGTGGACCATATCTCTGATCACATATAAGAATTGAGACACTGGAAGAGTTTAATTAAGGTGCCAGTCCCACCAACATTCCTTCTAGAGTGGTTCCTTAAGTCTTTGGTCCCACAGTTATCCAAAGACGTCGTGATGTCGGGAGTGTTTTCCGAAGAAGTTGCCATCATGAGAGCTCAACAACTTGAGCAAATATACTCTCAGTCCAGTTTATTATACGAGATCTTTCCAGATGTGCCACGCTTAATACTTGATAAAACCAGACAAAGAGCTAGACCACATGCTGATGGTATTGTTGGCTTAGAACAAACAAATCATGTTGAACAACTGACGAAGCAATTGCAACAATTGTCTATACAGCACACAATGGCCAACCAACCTACTGTTTTGTCTACTCCCCCTACCCAAACGTCGGATGTACACACAGTGCAATTGACAAATCCAAAGGCCACCCAACAACCTGATGGAAAGAAAAAACAACGAAAGAAGGGTAAGGGGGATAAGAAACCCACTAATAATGCTGGCGGGGAAAACATTGAGAAACGAAAGGCAAGGTATCTGTGCAACCTATGTGTGGAAGACCACCCAACCCACCAATGTCCTTGGCTTGCAGAGGCCCAAAATTTTGTGAGACATCAACATCCTGCCGTGTTAACCAATCCATTTCAACATGGGAAAAACCTAACCCAAGCCTCTACAAGTGCGGAAGGGGGCAGTCAAGGACCCTCTCTGTCTTTAAATAATCCTGCATCCACGAATGGGTATATGATGAAAGGTGATGCTTTTATATCGACTAGATCGTATGACTACAGTAAACCAAGAACTTTTGAGAAGGTAAAAGAAGCCGAAATCCCACCTCTTCCTCTACAGATCAAGAAGACTTTGGGCGAAACGATGACACGCATCCCAAAAGGTGTGTTCAAGAAAGATTCTCACAACTCAAATGCAAGGGCCGCCTAGAACTATTCTGTGGTGGAGGATTTGTCTCAAACCCCTTGTGCGATGTCCACTTTGGAGGTCCTCCAGAGCTACCCTTCCCAAAGGAAAGCTTTGTTAGCTACTTTAGGATCCACTGAGACTTGTAATCTGGGTACAATCATGCTGGATACAACCGACTTAAAACCTCATCTGCCTTACCATGTAGCGTTTCAGATAGTATTGGCTTACCCCATAAAAAAATTTTACTCAGAACATTTTCCGCACGGTGGTTGATGAGGGTGCCTCAACATGCATCATGTCGTTGGCATGTTGGAAGGCCATTGGCCAACCCGTTTTGTCTCCATCACCTACTCTTCTCACTTCTTTCGACAGTCATTCATTCCGACCACATGGCATCATTCCCTCTTTCCTCGTGTAGCTAGGAGGGAAGACCGTGTGCGCCGAGGTAGAAGTAGTTGACGCATCCCTCGACTACAATATCTTGTTAGGTAGGAGTTGTATTTATGCTATGAAAACAGTGGTTGCTACAATTTTTTGGGTCTTTTTGTTTCCACATGAGGGCTGGATTGTGACCATTGATCAATTATCCTTCTCCAGACCCAACCCTTCATTGGGGGTATCCGCGGTCCCAATGATTGATAATCCCCAATCGGGCGTAGTCAATGTAGGGGTTGGTTTGTGCCCATATTTGATGGGTACCTTCAATTAACCACCCCCTCAAGGAAATGTCAAGTTCATATCCGACCACCATAAGGTTGATATTTTCCAAGTTTCGTCATTTCGCATGACTTGCTTCAATGATCCATGGATACTTCCTTCCCCATCAGCCACGATGGAAGGGACAGGGCACCCTGGCATGTCCATGCCCTTGTCTGCAGCCGAAGCAGCGTACTCTTTAGTCCAACAAGCTTCGATCGACACAAATCGAACTCCTGCACAAGAGTTAGATCCGATTCTAGAGCCTATTTGGGCTCAAGGCTCTCTCCCTGATATTGATTTGTTAGACTTAGTATTTCCCTCTAACGAACCAATAATTGAAGCGATGACTAGTTTGGACAAACCCTGGGACAATCTCCATCATAGATCATACTTCCTCCCAGAGTTAAGTAGAATCAAAGTAGGAGAATTCACCTTGACTATGACTGGAGATAGGTCTTGTCCTATTAATCCCTTAGCTACACATGAGGTTTATGCTGAGGGTAATATGGAAACTATCACTAAAACCATACTGATTAATATCTCTAGAACCCCTAGCATCATGGAGAATTTTTTCGTCGGAGTTGACTGTTCCCCCAGAGAGATTCAAATCTACATAGATCTATTTAAAGAATTCCGCGATGTTTTTGCCTGGTATTATGAGGAAATGCTAGGCATCGATCCAAAAATAGTTGAACATGAAATCACAACTTATCCGGATGCCAAGCCTATTCAGTAGAAGCTTCATCCAGTTAATCCCAGGAAAGAAACAACCATTAAGGTTGAAGTTGAGAAACCGATAAAAGCCGTTTTTATCTATCCTATCCATTTGACCCAATGGGTGTCAAATCCTGTGCCGGTCAATAAGAAATAGGGCACAATTCATGTATGTACGAACTTCCGTGATTTGAACAAGGCCTGTCCAAAAGATAATTTTCCCACACCATTCATCAACTAGATAATTGATGAATGTGCAGGTTGCGAGGCCTTTTCTTTCATGGAAGGTTTTTCGGGATATAATCAGATACAAATAAAACCCGAAGACTAGCGCAAAATGACATTCATTTGTCCATGGGGTACATTCGTGTATCGTAAGATGCAAGTTGGTCTCAAAAATGATGGAGAAACCTTTCAGCGGGCCATGTCTTTTTCTTTCCATGATCTCAAGAATATAGTCCAGGCCTATTTAGATGATTTAGCATCTCGATCTTGCAAGAAAACGGATCATCCCACACACCTCCAACTTATCTTTGAGCGATGTCGCTACTTCCAAATTTGCTTGAATCCAAACAAGTGCAACGTTTACATAAAATTAGGATGTTTGTTAGGTTTCATAGTGTCAACAACAGGGATCATGGTCGATCCTCTCAACATTGAGGCAATAGTTCAGTTGCCTCCCCATGCACAATCCTTCAACTTTAGAGTTTACAGGGAAAGGTGAATTTTTTAAGACGTTTCATCGCCAACTATGTCGAGATCACCAAGGGATTTATGCACTTACTGAAGAAAGAGGTTCCTTTTTATTGGGACGATGCTGCTCAATGCTCCTTCGAAGGGTTGAAACATGCCCTCACAACTGCCCCTCTGCTTCGGCCACCCAACTATAACAAAGATTTATTATTATACCTGGCTGCAGCAGAGTTAACCATCGGCATGGTCTTAGTTCAGGAAGATGATTTTCTCTCAGAATATGTGATCTATTACTTGAGCCGAGGCCTAGTTGGACCGGAACTCAATTATTCTCATATCAAAAAACTTGCATTGGAAACAGTCCATGTTGTTCAACGGTTCCATCATTATGTTCTGTTTCACAAGACCACCATCATTGCCGTTGTGAATCCATTTCAATACATGTTGACATGACGGGTAATAGGCGGAAAGATCAGTAGATGGATAGTCGTCCTCTAGGAATTCAACTTAGCTTTCGTTTCAGCGAAATCCAAAAAGTCACTGGTCTTTGCAGAACTCATCTCAAAACTTTCGATCGCGTTAGGTGATGTTATACCCGAAGAGTCACCTATCAGAAGAGATATGTTTTTGATCACATCTTCAGATCCCTGGTATGGAGATATACTTGTTTATATCTAGACTTTGAAGTGCCCCACCTCTGCTTCTCATGATGAGCATTGTCGTATACGCCATTAGGCCAAGAATTATCTCATACTCGACGATACATTGTATCAAAGAGGTGTAGACTGAATTTTGCGCCGATGTCTCACTCACGAAGAAGTAGTTATCATGCTTAACGATTGGCATACCAGAGCATGTGGCAGTCATTTGTCTAGGTTGGCAACAACCCAAAATATTTTACGAGCAGGTTACTTCTAGCTAACACTAATCAAAGATTGTATTGAATCGGTCAAGAAGTGCCACCCATGTCAGATCTTCTCTCGGAAGATGAGGGCACATCCTACTCCCATGTTTCCTATCATCACAGTTGGTCCCTTCACCAAGTGGGGGATTGATTACACTACATGCAACCCTCCTTCATCTAGGGGGCATTGTTATATCATTGTAGTCGTAGACTACTTCACGAAGTGGGTCGAATCTATGCCAACATTTAAAGATGATGAGGAGACTACAACTCTCTTTTTATTCAACCAGATAATAGCAAGGTTTGGCGTCCCGAGAGAGATTGTGACTGACCATGGTAGTCACTTTCATAACCAGATGATGACCGAGTTAACATCAAAGCTTGGGTTGTGGCAAGAACATTCGTAACCCTACTACCCCCAAGCAAATGGTCAGGTGGAAGCTGTAAATAAATCTCTTAAGACCATCCTACAACGAATGATCAACGCAGCCAAGTCAAATTGGCATTTGATGTTATACTCAAAATTATGGGCTTACCAAGCATCTGTTAAGACTGCAACCGGTTTCTCACCTTGTCAACTCATTTATGGGCTAGAATCAGTCTTGCCTATAGAATGTCAGATCTCGTCCCTAAAATTGGCAGTACAGTTATTGCCAGACACTTCTCCACTTGAAGAACGTTATTATACCTTGAGTGGCTCAATGAGCAACGTTGTGATGCGGCCTTGGCCAATGAGGCTCACAAACATAAAGTCAAGTGTCAGTATGATCGATCTGTTCGTCCTCGGGTTTTCTCTAAAGGCGACCTTGTCCTGGTCTATGACCAAGATAAGGACCCCCTGGGGGCAGGAAAATTCAAACCCATGTGGTTCAGACCTTTCATCATAAAAGAGGTTATAAAAAAGGGTGCTTATCATCTGGTTGACATTGAGGGAAATGCTTTGGCGGATCCTAGAAATGGGCTCTACCTCAAGAAGTATTACTAATAGGTAGGTCACCTTGGGTAACTTTTTGTAACATAAGTATAGTCTTTGTACTATTACTTTCTAGTTTCTTTCAGTATTATGGACGTGTCATTTTTGATGTTATCTTTTGTCACTGTGGTAGATGTCAAGTGAATTAGAGGCATTCATTGGGTATGTAGACAGTGCTAGCCGACACACTCGGAGGCTTTCCTCCGCAACTTGGGTAATCTTTACACCTTGAGGCCAGTTATTATCTTCAAGAGGTATATTCTTAGGTGACACCACAAACAATGTCGCCGAGTACAGTGTAGTTATTGAGTTGCTTCGTGATGCACTGTCATTTGGTATCTCTCATCTCTGGGTCTATTTAGATGCTCAGCTAGTTGTGTCTCAGTTAAATAGAGTCTACCATGTTCCTGATCTGGCTTTACACTGACGATTCCTTAGGGTACGTCTCTTAGACCGAAGCTTTGATTATATTACATATTTTCATGTTTCTAGGAGATTAAACCAAGTTACAGATACTCTAGCTAATCAAATTTTAGACTGGCATCTCGCACACATATAAAAAGACATACACATAAACATTTAAATACATTTTTAAAGGAAAATATGATCCATAAGACACAAAAAGACATAAAAATCCATATATAATATTATAAGCACAAGAGTACATAGGTGGACGCAAGCACCTCAAAAAATATCACCAGTGACAAGTCATGGGGCTTATGCCCTCAAAAAATATATATAGGTGGAGCTATCAAAGTCTAGACTAACTAAAGTCAGGGCCTGTGGGCCCTGTTGTAATTATCAACAACGTTTTCTAAACGCCGAAACAGTTAGACCCACGTCTGTGGTGCCCCCACTACATGAGGCTGCATGGATGGTGTGAGTGAGTGAGGTAAATTTTTTCTCAACTCATCTCAAAAACCTCTTAGCCTCACCGGCTGAAAGCTCTCCTGCTGCTACTAATCCCCCTGCGGCGACAGGTGCGACCCCTGGCAGAGGACAATGCCTGTTCCTTGCATAATCTGTAGGTTGTGAGGGTCCCACATCCGCACACAATAGACACATATCTGTCAAATACTCTAGTATAAAAAAATGATATATACAAAAAAAAAAACAACATAAAAATTATAAATGTTTNGTTTCAAATAAAAAAATGATGCAAACTTACCCATCTCGCCTCAATCCTCGCCTGGAGGTACAGGGATCTCAGGATCTATTGAGAAATCAATCCCAGCATAGGGATAATCCTCTATGGTGTGGATCTGCCATGGAAACCAAGAAAAGAAGTCATCATCAAAGGACTCACTGGTCCTTCCACCACCCTGTCATGGCAACAACACTATCCATCCGCAAATTGCAGGAAGAGAGGCCTGATGTCCTCGTACCAACACTTGAGGACTGAAACTAGGAACTCTTTCAAATAAGAAAGAGCATAGAATCGTCTCGAACCCGAAGTTCCTCTACATCCTCAACCAACAATCTGTCAGTTGCCTCTTCATACAATCCAATAGTGTAGTGCTCCAGTCAAATATCTGTGCATTTAAGCACAGGAATTCACAGTTCATCTGTGCACGGGACACTTGATGTAGAGCCGTAGAACCAGTGACCCACCCAATAAGCAACACAATCATTTGCAATGATAAATCGATGATCTTTCTTATTGGCACCTGCGACCTCAATCGGTCTGTACCAACCTCACAATAAAGTCCTATCAATTATGATATATTATGAGGCCCTGAAGGAAATGTACGGAAATTGACTAGTTCCCCTCTCCTAGAGAGGCCATTCAAAAAGTATATATCCTCTGTAGTAGGCACCAGTGACTTCCCCTCTAACATAAAAGCTTATGCATCAAGGTGCCAGTATTCAACCAAGGCATTCAGTAGCCTAGGTTGTGCTCTCATGAAAGGACATAGAAAAAACTCTAGCAAGCCACATTGCATTAACACTGCCATAGCGTTAAGGTCTTCCCCAACTAGTGCGTTGATATCTTCATGCTCTCGTTCTCTCCATTGCACATACATATTACACATGGGAAAATTTTCAGAGGGTTAGGCCTTGCTTTTTAAACTCTTTTGCACTCATGGGAGGGTCCACGTGGGCTGTTGTGATGACAGTCGGGTGTACATGTTCTCTGACATTAGACATAGTGAGTGTACACGTGGGCTATCATAGGACAACCCACGTGGACCTAGGGCCGACCTTTTAAAGGTCGACGACCCCCAAGAAACCAAATTAAATGCATAAATAAAAAATTAAAAAGCAAAAGGAGGTAGTTTATACTTACTTGGTCCAAATGGATGGTCGTTTTTTCAACTATAGCTCCCAGAATCACCACTTTTATCAAAGGGGTTTTTTTTTCTCCAGAGTCAATTTCCAAATCAACAATGGTGATAATGAGCTACCAACTTCTATTTATAGACTTTTTGGCCCCTTTTTGTCACTTTTTTGTCCCCCCTTATCATTTTCTTTGAATTGAAAACCATTTAGAATGATTCAGGAGTTTCTTTGGAAGGTTACGATCGGGTATCAGGACATTTTTTGGAGTTTTGGGTCACTTTTGACGGTCTGTGGGAAAAACCTTAGATGGTCAACTTGAGCAGATAGGTTAGTTTTCCACCCCTACTTTTGTATCTCGTTGTCTTTATCCCTTTTACATAGGATCAATCCCATCAGGTTGCGACACAAAACTATCATTGCTGCTTTAGAAGTGTCGTGATTTGGTGGTAGATATTACGGGAACATGGATGCCCTAGGTAGAACCTGGTTGCATTATGGTGTCCATGCTGTCACTAATGACTGTAGGCTCGGGAGTCCTTTTAGTTTTTCCTGATTACACATTTGAGCCTCATTTGCATGACTCTTGACCTCACCCACGGGAATCCCAAAACATAACGGGTCTTCTTTTAAGCCCTTTTCAGACCCTATAAACATGAAAAGATTTTTGAGCGATCTTGTGGCCTTTCACGCTCGTTAAATTGAAATTTGAAGTCACGTCTATCTGGAAATAGTTTACCCCTTTTTCGGTCCGAATGGTCAACTGTACAAACAAAGGTATACTCTAGAGGCCTCAAATCTCTGGAAGAGTGACCTTAGGTATAATTTTACCCCTTTTTCGGGCCTGAGGGACTAAATTTACAAAAAAGGAACCCCCTTGAAGTCCATGATTACGCTCTTTTTAGACTCCCTAAAATTGAAAAGATCGTCGAGTGACCTTATTATTTCACACTCGTTAAAATGGTCGAGAAGAACATTCCCGACGGAGTCCATAGTTAATCTTTTTTCAGACTCCTTAAAAATGAAAAAATGGCCGAGTGATCTTTTCTTTATCACACTCGTTAAAATGGTTTTGAATAGACGTCTTGTCAGTGCTAGTTTACCCCTTTTTCGAACCGACTAGACTACCTTAAAAAAAGGTACCCCAGTGGAGTCTCCTTTTACATTTTCCAGACTCTCTAAATATGAAAAACCACTGAGCTTACCTTCTCTGGGCTCGTTAAACTTCCATCGAAGGATGTTACCATTGTGTGTTGTGTTAACCACGTTTTAATGCCTGCGTGTTTGGTCTAATGCTGACTCCATGTTGCTCTCAACTAAACCATCTGAAGCATGGCTTATACGCAAGCCCCGTAGCACTTTGCCTCTACGTCTTGACAACTTTGGCCCTAGGAGGGATTTTTCTCGAGTGTCCTTACTTTTAACATTAGTCTTGTCCTTGCGCCTTGAACTTGTATGTTTGCGACACTCATTCCTCCTTTGTAACGTAACATTCTTTTATTATTTTTCCAAAATTATTGAAAAAGACAAAAAAAATCAAATATACCCCAAAAAGAGGAAGGGAAATGTATTTTCCTTTTATTGGCAACATAATGCATCACCCTTGGATAAGGCACATTTGTTTGTTTGTTCGTAAAACCATGGGATTTCATATGACCTTAGGAAGATGTTCCTGCTACATTGAACTGTGTCCTCCTCTGTTTGGTTATTTTTCCAAACATATGGAGAGTTTGCGTTGCCTTGTGCCTCATAAACTTATGTTAATGCCATGCTAACTGGGTCTCATCATTTGTCATGCTATTGTCCAAGGGAAGTTTTTACCAAGCCTGAGTCAGCCCCTCTATAGTTTGTCTCTTGCCCTCATGCCGAGCCATCCCGAAAGTCCGATCAAGTCTTTGTTCGAAATCAATGAAGCCTTCAGTCTGATAATCAAAATTCTCTAGTCCATGACCGATGAGTCATCGAAGACCTATGGATAGTGAAGTCGTACACTCATATTACACTCCTACCCAAGTTTTTAAGATTTTGAAGTTATTGCTCGAGCTCTAAAGACCTCATCTCCAGCCATCATGCCTTATCAACTTCTAGAAGATGGATACTCTACATGTATATCTTTTTTATTTTGAGATGTAGATCCATTGTGTATTGCTCGCGGATACACTTTATATAGTTATATGACATGGATCTATAGTGTATTTGATTGGTAGCCCTGATTTTATTTTATCCCGAGCATGGGTATGCCCGCCTCGGTGAGATAGTTATTATTTTCCAGACGACACCTCCCGATTTCTGGTCCCTGGGCTCACTTTTTCGAAACATCAGTGAAGATTGTTAATGCATTTCGGCCATAAGATGCTCTTATGACCTCACACATTAGGGGGCATCTGTTATAACCATAATTTTCACCAGACATGCTTACATGGAATCAGGCCATCTCGGATTCCTTCTTTGCCAAAACACTGCTGAACAACTCTTCCTAAAAACCCCTTTTATAAAGTCCCATGCACCCTGCTCCATTACTGCACGCATGTACACGCTATCTGACCCAAGACATCCCATGTGTACCTACAAAAGAATGAAAAAAGGAGAGTTGCTAGGTCTAATAATGCCAGCCTCTAACATTTCTTCAACCATGCACTCAATTATACTCTTATGGGCGTAAGTGTATCTGTATGGCCTGATGTTAGGAGGAACACTCCTAGGAATTAGGTGAATTTCATGATCATGATTTCAAGTGGGTGGAAGATCTTTGGGAATATCTTCAAATACTTTGGAATGCTTATCAATGATCCCTTGGAGATCTTGAGTAATAGATGGCTTAGATGTTTGAACATCTAGTGAGCATAGTTGTG
>SNQJ01S0168290.1:0-11921 GCA_010110895.2 Picea sitchensis
ACCAAGTGCTAACAGGCTCAACGCTCCAACTCGCGAGGTTGCGAGTTGAGAGAAGTGCGAAGAGGAAGTCAACCATTGCTGATTTTCGCGTCTCGGGATTTTGGAGAAGAAGAGCACGAGAGATCGACGCTCCAACCTGTGAGGTTGCGAGTAGCGAAAAGTGTCAAAGGGAATTCATGCATTGCATTTCCCTGAATCACAAAAAGTTGATAAGCGCTTGGATAGCTTAAGCGCGTAGACACAGGAAAGGGTCATGTGGACAAGACTCCAAGGGGGAAACCTGCCACTTGCTAGCCCTATCGGGGTTCGCCATGTCGGGGTTTGTAGAGTTGAAAGACTCGACGCTCTGGTAGTGTTGAGTCATGAAGAGAAAAAGAACGCCATACTTGTTCGGCCTGTGGCTGCGACCCACGATCACATGGAGGTGGACAAGGAAGGAACTAGCCTATGCTAAGATCCCCGTAGGTATTTTGGGGATTCTGATCCTCGAGAATTCGAGGAAAAATTTTGTTTTCTTTAGTGGGTATGTGACATCCCTACAGAGAACCACATCACCCATAGCAGTGTCATTCACAGAAGTAGCAGTTCAGGCCTATTCAGCAGAACAGACCAGGGTTTTAGGCTGGTGGGCCATTAACTTCTTCTTCGTGGACTAGGAGGACTGGACTGAAGAATGGATTTTGGACTTGTGGGGAGCCACATTACCAGTGTGAATTTTCGGTTGAGAGGGCTAGTTCAGTCGGTTCAGCTAGATACACTACAATAGGAGATTTGGGCAAGGCCCACTGGATTCATGCAGTGGTTAACAACTTCCAGGTCGAACACCAGTCTACTGTGCTCGAGACGTCAGGTACCATTGTTGACCAGAACTTTACTATTTTGATAGATTCAGGTGCTACAGAGAGATTTATTTCTGGTGCAGCACTAAAAATTATTAACTTGGTAAAGGCAGTCAAACATGACAAGTTTAGCTACATGGAAATGGTTTCGGGAGCCAAGCAGAAGGTTGGAGGAAAGGTTACGGATTGTATCCTTAACCTGGGATATTTGTTCACGAAGGACAACCTATACATCATGATATTAGGATCTTATGATGTAGTGATCAGTATGGACTGGTTGGAATCGCATGATGTGATACTCAACTGTAAGATGAAACAGTTAAGTTTGATCGATGACGAGGGACAAAGACGAGTTATTGTAGGAAGAAACCAGAGATTTTCCCTAAGGTTCATCTCTTCCCTACAACTACGTAAGAGTTTGTGCAAAGGATGCGAGCTATATGTAATCTTAGCAATATTGAACGACAAGGGCATGGCGGAAGGACTAGAAAACCTTCTCGTAGTACGAGAGTTTGTAGACATGTTCCCAGAAGCATTACCAGGTTTACCGCCCGAAAGAGAGTTGGAATTTACCATCAACATAAAACCTAGAACTAAACCGATAGCAATAACTCCTTATCGGATGTCGACCCCTGAGTTACAGGAGTTGAAAATGAAACTGAAGGAGTTGTTGGACCTAGGACTTATATGTCCAAGTGTGTCACCTTGGGGTGCGCCTGTTATTTTCATACCGAAGAAGGATGGGTCGTGGAGACTCTGCATTGAATACCTTCAATTGAACAAGGCAATGATCAAGAACTGGTATATGTTGCCAATAATAGATGATTTGTTTTATTAAATGAGAGCGTGACAATGTTTTTAGAGATCGACTTGAGATCAAGGTATCACCAACTATGGATAAAGGAGGAAGACATTCCTAAAACCACATTCAAGACAAGGTTTGGACATTACGAGTTTACCATGTTACCATTTGGACTGAAAAACGCCCCAGGGGTATTCATGAGCTTGATGAATGGGGTGTTTCGCAAATACTTAGAAAATTTTGTTCAAGTGTTCATTAATGACATTTTGATATATTCTCGGACGATGGAAGCACATGACGAACATTTGTTCTTGGTACTACAATTCTTACGAGAGAACAAATTATATGGGAAGTTGTTGAAATTCTCTTTTTATCAATCGAGAATTCATTATTTAGGGCATGTTATCTCAGGAGAAGGTATCATTGTGTATCCAACGAAGGTAGAGGCTATTATGGAATGGCCTGCACTGATGAATGTACCCAAAGTATGTAGCTTCATAGGTTTAGTGGGATATTATCGACGGTTCGTCGAAGGTTTTTTGAAGATAGAAAATCCGATTATAGAATTGTAGAAGAAAAACAAGAAGTTTGTATGGACCGAGAAATGCACAGAAGTGTTTCGAAGGTTCAAGGAGTTGTTGATGACAAAACTAATACTAAAATTCCCTGACATGGACGAAGACTTCTTGGTATGCACAAACACATCCAAGGAAGGCTTACGCGGGAGTCTTGATGAAAGACAATCGAGTGATCGCTTACATCTCAAGGAAGTTAAGAAAGCATGAGGAGAACTATGCGATGCACGATTTAGATTTATTGGCCATTGTGTATTCCCTAAGAGTGTGGAGACACTACCTGATTGGACGAAAATTCGAAATGAAAACAGGCCACTGTGGTTTGTAGCAAATTTTTACACAAAGTTACTTGAACGTGTGGCAAAAGTGTGGGTTAGAACTGCTTAGCGAGTACGATTTTTCAGATTACCTACATAAAAGGAATGAACAAAGTGGTAGATGCATTGAGTCAGAGACCATGCATACTCTTGGTGATACCTCTTCAGATGAATATTCGTGAAAATATTCTAACTATATGGCGTGACGATGACTGGTATAAAGAGGTTAAGGAAATTATTGGACAAGACACCATGTTGGTACCAAAATTTGAGGAATTTACTGTGGACAACGATGGATTAATGAGATATAATAATTGAATTTATGTACCTCCTAATGAAGATTTGAGAAGTTTGATCTTAAACAAATCCCATAGAGTAGTGTACATGACTCATCCAGGAGTCATGAAGATGAGGGAAGATCTCAAACCCTTATTCTTCTGGAAAGGAATGAAGGAAGACATAGTTAACTACATGGTGAGATGTCTAATATGTTAGCAAGTGAAGGTTGAACATAGACATCTGACAGGATTACTACAGCCACACGCTATTCCAGAATCGAAATGGGAGGTCATTTCGATGGACTTTACTGTGGGATTGTCGCTGACGGCAAGGAGGAACGACTCGATTTTCATGGTAGTTGACACTCTGACAAAGAGTGTACACTTTATCCCTGTGCATACGACATATCAGGTGCAAGAAAAAGCTATAGTTTTTATCAGCAAGATTGTGAGATTGCATGATGTGCCTAAGAGGATCATATTCGATCAGGGATCGGTGTTTACATGACGATTTTGTACTAGTTTCCAAGAGGCCTTGGAAACTCAACTTAACTTTAGTATTGCGTATCACCCGGAGATAGACGGTCAGACAGAAAGAACGAACCAAAGCTTGGAAGATATGTTGTGTATGTACGTGATGGACCAATAGAAGCATTGGGAGGATTTCTTGCCACTAGTAGAGTTTGCATACAACAAAAACTATCAAAGCACCATTAAGATGGTGCCTTTTGAGTTTCTTTATGGGCGACCATGTCAGACGCCTTTGAGTTGGGATCGACTTGAGGATAGGATCTTGGTAGGACCAAAAGAGATCTAATAAATGGAAGAACAAATTCAAATGATAAGACAAAGGATCAAGGAAGCACAAGATCGGTAGAAGAGTTATGTCGATGCGCATTGCATTGACCATAGTTATGAAGTTGGTGATCGAGTCTTCTTGCGGGTGAAACCACACAAGAGCTTGATCAAGTTTGGGAAGGGTGCTAAACTCTCTCCTAGGTTTGTGGGACCTTTCAAGGTTGTGGAAAGAAAAGTGCTTGTGGCCTATCGACTATACTTGTCTGATTCTTTGAGGCGTATGCACAATGTTTTTCATGTATCTATTTTGAGACATTATGTTAGTGATCCTACACATGTGATTGACATGAGTTCCTTATAGGTGTCGGATGAGGGTGGACTCATGACACAGTGAATCTGTATTCTAGACCATTGCATTCGACGACTCAGCTACCTGGGAGGACACATATGATATGCGCCACCAGTTTCCATTTTTGTTTGATAGTTAGACATTTAGATCTTGTCAGATACTTTATTTACTGTACATATATTGTGAAACTTTAGGACAAAGTTTAAATCAAGAGGGGGTGTATGTAACATCTTGCTCTTGCATGCACATGATTTGACTTATTCTTTGAGGACACTTGCATGTAAGTGATCCGGTTTAGTATATGGTTGTTTGTTTCACTTATGGATTTCGATGATGATGCTTATGGATTATGATGTTATGTTATTTGATATCTATGTATAGATAGGTGCTATTGACAGGTTTCTCCTGAGTGTGCAGAACACTTGACAGATTGAGGATGTCGATGGCATTGATGGACCTCCTTGGACTTTGGATCGAGTCAGGGAGTGGACTGTATAGGGTTTGGGTATTTTTGTTTATGCATATGTGACATATGATCGGGTATATTATGATGTTTTTTATGGATCATTGACAATGTTTCATTCATAGATGCAGGCTGATGATTTCTTGCTAATCAGACTCGCATAAGGAGTAAAGGGGCCATGCATAACAACCAGATATTTAGGGAGAGGTGTGGCGGTAGCCCTGCCATAGCCTACTAGAACTCCCATTTTGGCTTGAATTGTAGTTTAATGATTACCTAGTTCGAGAGATCCATGATGTCGTGAGGGAATACTAAGATAGTCACTCACGAAGATTCTAAAGGGCACATAATAAGGCAGCGTCCTTATTCCTCAGAGACCCTTAGTCTCTCACAAGGTCGCCTAATGGAGTATTGACTCCAAGGGTTGGACAACTACCAAAATCATTCAAAGGTGAGTGACACCCTTGGAGCACGTAGTGCATCTTGAAGGGCATGTCACATAATTAAAACTTGAATAAAGGCGAGTGGCACCCTTGGAGCATGGAGTGCATCTTGAAGGGAACGTCATGATTTTTAATAAAGGTGAGTCAATGAACCTAGGTTCCTAGAAAACAATAATTGTTTTGACATGTTCGGACTTAAATAATTATTAAATGGGTAATTTTTATTAATTATAAAATCCCCTTCAAATTTTAAAGCCTAGTTTAAAATTAAGTGTAGGTCTAAATAGGGTAAGAAGACTAAAAACTAAATAATAAATTAATAAAAGGGGGGATGAAGAAAAATCAAGTTAAGAATTAAAAGAGAAATATTTTATCTAAAGATTTAATTATATGATTATCTGCAAGAAATACTAAATTGGAAATTAAGATAAGAAAGGAAATAAATATAAAAAGAATATGTAAGCATAGAGATGAATCTAGAGACTAGTTAACAAGATAAGAATCCCATCTTTAACTCAACACAGATTTAGAAAGGTACCAATCATAAATTGGGAATAAAGGAATAAAAGACAACTAGGAGTGATTTAAGGAGTGCTTTTAGGAGATGTGAGGGAAAGTGACTTATAATTAAATTAAAATTTGGAATTTTTCTGGTGCAACTATTGAGAGGGTGACAAGTGTACGGGGGGTGGGGGAAATTATAAAACTTATTAATTAAGAAATGAATTAAATGTGCAAAAGGATTGTGTCTTGAAGAAAACTCCAATAAAAAATTGGTAAGGAGGAAAATAAGATGACTACTGGTATGCGTAAGGTTATGCTGTCGGAATTTCTTTGACTGGTTTTTCTTGTGGGAGTTGGGATACCCAGCTCGAGAGAGAGAGAGAGAGAGAGAGAGAGAGAGAGAGAGTGGTAGATCAACCTTGCAAGGTGAGATGGGAGCTAGAATTTTGTGGTTTTTTTCATGCGTGGCCCCTTTGCGGCTTGGGGGGCTAAGGGGGAGGAAGCATACCTCTAACGTTGACTGGAAGGTAACAGTGAAGTCTCAACGGTTAGTAGGTGGGAGATTGGAAGGAGTGCCACTGTAGAAGGACGTCTTTGGCTTTGGAATTTTTCATCGCCGGTTACGGTATTTTATTGAGCTTAAATTGTACTAGTTAATTTATAAATTGGTTTTCATTAATTGCTTCAGAACTCTAGATTTATGGAAAAACATTTTGTGATATGAAATTGGATGAATGTTCTTCGACTGTGGGACGTTTCCCTGGTGCGTTGAATTCTTGAACTAAATTTTTCCTTCAGAATTCAGTAACACTGCCTTAAATGATGATTGTTTAGCTATGCTTTATGTATCACAATGTTGAGTTAAATTTTTTCCTTCTCAGTGAAAATCCCTGAAAAATATACCAAATGGTTGCATTAAACTATTGTGAAACGTTAGATTCATTATTGACCTACATAAAATTTCCCCGATGTATCTTCTCTTATACAAACCTTTGTGTTTTTGCATTCTTTTCTGTCCAACGAAGGAAATTTTATCCTAGCGATTTTTCCCCTTGTGCTCTGCATTTTTTCCCTTGAGTGAATTTGCCCATCATATTAATTCCTCATTGTGTTTTATTTCGAGAATCACCTTGGCGTTGTTTTCATGACTTTCTTTCCAGCAAGGGTATTCTCTCCTGGTGAGTTATCCCTTATGCTCTTCGATTTTCCCTTGAGTTAATCCGCCCATCATATTAATTTTGATTGTGTTTTGTTTAGGGATCACCTTGACGTTTTTGTTTGCATGTCTTTTTGTCTAGGAAGGGTATTCTCTCCTGGCAAGTTATCCCTTGTGCTTTGAAATTTTCCCTTGAGTTAATTCACTCATCATATTAATTCTAATTGTGTTTTGTTTTGGGATCACCTCGACATTTTTGTTTGCATGTTTTTCTATCCAGCAAGGGTATTCTCTCCTGGCGAGTTATCCCTTGTGCTCTGCAATTTTCCCTTGAGTTAATTCGCCCATCAAATTAATTTATCATTGCGTTTTATTCTGGGAATTACCTCGATGTTGTTTGCATGATTTTCTATCCAACAAGGGTATTCTTTTCTGTTTGGACAAAATGTTTTATTTTGGATATATGAGTATTATTTTCAAATATTTTCAAATTTTATAAGCTAAAATTGCCAAAAGAAAATATGTTTTGAGGGGAGGCACAAAGGGTGTGTTTGCTTAACTAATGGATTGTTGGCATTGGGGCAGACCCAAGGTTCAAAACTATAATAGTGCACCAAGAAAACCCTAACTACCATCCCTTTCAGCAACACCTGCGAAGCATATGAAGTCTCACCTGAGGTAAAGGCAGGGGTGGTTGCAGGACTCAGATGTCTGCAACCTTAGTTGGGACACATATATGTGATTCTAACACTAACAGAGCACTCAACAGTTAACATTCATCAATATCCAGTCTTAGTTACAACGCAGTTAAACACTAGTTACAGAGTATCACAATATTCATCCAGATCTGAGGTATTTAATCACTAAGCATATCCACATAGGTCAGATCCATACTATTAAGCACATAGTATTAACATATCTATCTACTATTCATCTATACTGAAGCACTAAGCACATTAACATATAAACACATCAACACATCGCACAAAGCAGAGCAACGCAACATGTATGTGGTTCACCCCCACCCTGGGGCTACATCCACCAACTCTTCATCTTCTTTATTAGCTTCTTCAATCAATTACATGCACATAGCCTCAAAAACCTTACTCCACAGAGAACATAATATCTGTGCACCTCGCTAGATCCTCCTTCCCCGAGTAGATCTAAGCACACAACCTTCCACTATCTCTTACAATGACTTTCACTTAGCTCTGCAAGTCTCACACAGTATGCATAGAGCTCTTACAGTCCTTCGATCAGATAGATCAAACTTCAACACTTGTCACTACTTGCAACTGACTCCTTATTACATCGCCTAGTCTTCTATTTATACATATAAAATAGGCCTAAGCATGGGTAAACCCATAAGCCGATATCCCATACCCATTACATAGTCATGAATCCTAAAAAGGGACTTAAAAGGGGCTGATATCCCACGATCTCCGCTTTGTCTTGTGCTCCACCTTCGACAACCTGTTGAAGTCCCAAAAATAGGTCAAACATGACCAAGGATCCTCAAAACTTGGTCAAGGGCCAACATGCCCAAATTCTTTCTAGGATCCTACATCCATTTGTTAGTCCAAACATTCTCTCTATGCATAGGTATAACATATCTTTCATTATTCTTATCAAATCTACTCATATCAAATCTTCTTTCATCTATCAGTGCCCTAATTTTCAAGCTAGGACAAATCTCATCAAACATACCTAGATCCATACTTTAAAAATTTACACTAATCTTATCTTCAGCAAAGCACAAAGCTTTCAGATCTAAAACTTTTCACTATTCTTACCTTTATTAGAGCACAAAGCTTGAATATCTTACCTCTTTTCTTCAGATCTGATCCTTCTTGGCATAGAGCTTCGCAGATCAAGTAGAACATTGTGCACTAGAGAGATAGATCTATGCACAGAGCTTTCACAATTTTAGGATAGATCTTCGGACAAAGCTTATTTTTCCTCAGTTCCCAGCAATCACAGTTTCAGGTCCCAGCAATGGAACCATTTTTTGGCACAGGGGCAGAACCAGGGTTCAACGCTACAACAACGCACCAAAAAAACCCTAACTACTGGCCCTTTCGACAACACATGCGAAGCAGATGAAGTCTCACGAGAGGTAGAGGCAGGGGTAATTGAAGGACTTAGATGTCTGCAACCTTAGCTAGGACTTGGCAGTTAACATTCATCAATATCCAATCTTAGTTACAACGCAGTTAAACCCTAGTTACAGAGTATCACAGTATTCATCCAGATATAAGGTATTTAATCACTAAGCATATCCACATAGGTCAGATCCATACTATTAAGAACATAGAATTGGCATCTCTATCTACTATTCATCTATACTGAAGCACTAAGCACATTAATATATAAACACATCAACACATCGCACAAATCAGAGCAACACATCATGTACGTGGTTCACCCCCACCCTAGGGCTACGTCCACCAACTCTTTATCTTATTTATTAACTTCTTCAATCAGTTACATGCATAGAGCCTCAAAAACCCTACTCCGCAGAGGACATGAGATCTGCACACCTCGCTAGATCCTCCTTCCCCGAGTATATCTAAGCACACAACCTTCCACTGTCTCTTACAATGACTTGAATTAACTCTGCAAGTCTCACACAGTATGCACATAGCTCTTATAGTCCTCCGATCACATAGATCGAACTTCAACACTTAGCACTACTTGCAACCGACTTCTCATTACATCGCCTAGTCTTCTGTTTATACATACAAAATAGGCCTAAGCATGGGTAAACCCATGGGTTGACATCCCATACCCATTACATAGTCCTGAATCCCAAAAAGGGCCCTAAAAGGGTCCGAGATCCCATGATCTCCGCTTCGTCTTGCGCTCCGCCTTCGATAGCCTATTGAAGTCCCAAAAATAGGTCGAACATGACCAAGGATCCTCAAAACTTGGTCAAGAGCCAACATGGATTATGTTATGATGTTATGATTTTTATCTTTAAAGGAGTCACAAGGGGTCCCACATACTAGTTATTATTTAATTATGACCCTATTATGATTATTACTCTTCCCCACCACCCCCTCCCCCCCTCCCCCCCNGGTTTAACTACTCCAACCAGTTCTAAATTGTTAAAAGCAGAAGTAAGGGGAGGAACAAGGGATGATAGAAGAACAAAACATGCTAAGGTTTTCTCTTTGAGTTTATGTTGAGATAGTTCAGTTTTCATTCATTCACATATTCATCACAACCTAATTCTTTTTTGTGATAGCAGGGTCTTATTGTAGACAACAATATTCAGGGTTGAATCAAATCATTTAGACATTTGTTCTTCAGAGGTGTTGATCTATCTTTGATAGTCTGTGTAGACTTGTATGTTTGTGAATAATTTTCATGACTGGCTATTGTGCAAAGTCAAGTGGGAAGCAATCTATGACAAGATGATCCATATTTTAGAGTTCAGTTTTGGTTTTCTGTCATAGGTCCTTTTGTATGTTACATTGGGGATTTCTAATTTGACTTTGGTCCAAGATTTATGTGTGAAGTTTTGTAAAGACAATGACTCTTGGTGAATTGGAATGAAATAAATGATTGATTTATGTCTCATCTATCTTGATTATCTTCTTGGTGTCTTACTTATGTTCTTACATTTATTTCAGTAGCAGATATATTCAGAAAATTACATAAAAATTAAATTTCCAGCAAGCTTTTTGTTTATAAAATACTAGCCTAAGCACTCGTAATTAATACTTGTGATGTTAGGATGTTATTTTTATTGTCTATAAAAATAGGGTGATATTCCCATCTACTTTTCTTTATCCAAGTAAAGTTTGAAAATGCTTGAATAAGATCATTTCATATCTTTTCCTCAACATTTATTTAGCGACCATACTGGGCTGATCTTCGATATCTCTCTGGTTAAATTTTATACTCGATTTTCATCGATACATTTTTATTTTTTATTTATTTTTATCTGATTTTGATTCCTTGATTGTTTTGCTATTCATGATATTTCCTATTGCAAGACAACTCAATCTTGAGCCCAGTATCCAAGACCAGAGCAACGTTTCCTTGAACATGTTTCATACTATTTTAGACACTGATAGGACCCATGCTGAGATTAACCGTTCTTGGGAAGCAATTGAAAGAGATATTAGTGTTCAAGAACAATTGGAAGCTAGAAGTAGAGAGCCTAGAAATCAACAGTAACCTTTTTGTTTCTTCAACTTTGGCCTTTTTTTCATGTCCTTAGATTCTCGTGCTTCTAGAAGAAGAAGAGGCTTGTCACTCGAAATCAGTCCTATCGCTGAGATAGGAAGGATAAACATTGTGTTATCTGCCCAACAAAGTGCTCTAAGGAGAACTTTATCTGATTCATCCATCTCGTCTTTCTTTCCCTCATCTATCATCTACAATATGACATCTAGTGGTGGCTCTGGTGGCACTGGAAGTGCTCCATATTCCCAATATTCATCGTCATCGGTGATTGGTAGCTTGTACAACCACCATATCCCCATCCAATCTACTACTAACCCCACCAAAGTCATCAAGAAATATGGGCTTTTTAAGTTCGAAGAAGATGCCACAACCACACCATGGCATGTGTCCTCTCCTCTTAACCTAGCACCTGCTACTTGCCCACTTCCGAAGTTTAAAGAGAATTTGCCTAAGTTTTCAAGAAATAACATTGTCAATACCAATGAACACCTAGTGGAATTTTCTAATGCGTGTCATAACATAGGGGCCAACGAAAATGATACTTGCATGCACATATTCTTCAATTCCTTGGAAGGGAAGGCTGCGGCCGACTTTTTTGACCTTACTACTAAGATTTTGTTGTTGATTAAGGTTGGTTGTCATTGATGTCAACCCTTGAAGAAAGAATCGTAGCACAAAGGTTTAGTTAATGGACCCAATATTGTTTTATGTAAATATGACTCATTATTGTTTTTTCATTGTTGATAAGAAGTAAATATTGTTGTTTTTAAGTTTCTGTGGTGAGGAGTTTCGCATATGTTTTTTGGATAATCCACAGTTGGTATCATTTCGTCGTCGACGTTTCGAATCCGAATCAGGATTCATCATCAGGACTAATCGTCGAATTAGAGCTAGCTAATCGTCATCAATTAATACTATAAATGCAGGACCATTAAAAGTTATTTAATTGAGTCAGTTGTCTTAATTTCAGAATATAATTTAATTTAATAAATGAGACTTAATATTAATGGGATTTAAATCAGGGTTTTGCAAATAATAGCTAGTGTGTATAAGTATAAAAACTAGGTTAAACGAGGCTTTAAATTATTTGTTTAGGGTTTAGGTAATTTGTTAGGTTTTACTTTTACTTAGTTATTTAATAGTAGTGGTTTGCTTTTAGTTATTTATTTGTTTTTAGGGTTTAGTTAATTAGGTTTTACTTTT